>JAPYZN010000397.1:0-101852 GCA_030522865.1 Psyttalia lounsburyi | reverse complement strand
CTTGATTCAACCTTGGGTGTCGAGGCTCGACCAGTCTTTCTCAATCCTGGATCAAGCCTGATCGAGCCTTGATTCAATCGTTCATTCCTACCTGGGCTGGGAAGTATCTGAAAGCCGACAACGAGACGATGATGAGACGATTTCAGTAGAAGTTCACGTCGATCTAAATCTTAGAATAAGAGGATCTATCAATATAATAACAAAAAATGGGCTGACTATTGAGATCTTTTCCTCCACTTGGCCATTTATTACAAAGCCTCTTCCCCTCCTGAATCGCATGAATAAAAATCAAATGATCACATCGGGAACCAGAAGGTTCTTTACATCAGAAACAATTATTCTCCGTAAGAAAATTTAGTCTGTTCCAAAAGATCGTGACATAATCCAACGAGAAGAAATAAAGCACAGACTCATGAAAGATTTCGCATACCACCTGCTGGATTTATTTTTGCCCCGCCGGCGTATTCTTTCATCATCCATGCCTGCATGGGTGGGCTGTGAGGAGTGGCCCCCACTCGTCTCTTTATCTGTACTATCATCGACGAAGCCGCGAGGACTGTACCTGTATGTTATAACTACGTCAATGACATTACACATTGCATCTGCGCAAAACTTTCATCCCTCCTTCCCCAATCCTACATTGCTGGTTGGCACATTGAACCCAGTCTGGCTCGTGTGAACGGCCTTTAAGATCGAGTTCTGTCATCGTTTGGATTCAAACCATCGTTGAAACTTCAACCCGTTCGCTGGTGGATGGTCTTCTCACTCTTTCGATGGCTCTTGCGCATTTCTCACATCTCTGATTTTGCCTCTTTGACGTCAGAGGAATAAAACAACGTCGTAAAACGAGACCGGCCACCACCGAAATACACGAGTTTTAGACCTGCATCGTGAACCGGGTGGAGTTTATAGAAGTGGAACATTGTCCATATGATGAATTATAAATAGTATTTTGGCATATTAAAATAGTTAGGGCCATTGGACCACTACTTTCTGATCAATCGTTGCACACATATCCGTTTTACAAACGTGTGAATATTAAAAAGTGCCAAATGACCTTTGTTTGCATCATTTCAATGCTTTAGAGGTATATTAGCCTTACAACGGTTAATCTCGGCCGATTATTATTCGGCATAATGGGCGAACTCATCGTTCTTCTGTTCTAGAAGCTCTACAAGAAATAGACGAATGAATTAATGAGTTAGCGGAATGATTGTAGCACAGAGAAATAACATGTTGTGCCTATCGAAGGTGGAAAGTCATGGTGTTTCTAGTTGATGATTGTCTAGAATGTCTCAAGGCGAGTGTCATGGAATTGTGGACTCACGTGAAGTTGGTGTCTGAGTCGCGGGTCAGAAGTGATCAATTGCACGAGTACAAAAAAGTGAATATGATATATGTCCTCCCGTTGCGAGAAAGTTATGCTTCGTCGCAGCGTAGGCGCAATATTAGAAATCTTATTATTCCCACAGAATTTTTCAGAGAATCAGAGAAGAAGTTCAAGTTTTCAGACATTTTTATTGAAGTCCAGAACACATGACACTGAAATAAAGGCACATATAGAATATTGAATTCAGTGCTTTGTGTTCTCAGAATGAGAACCGGTAAATATTAAACTGATTTGACTACATCGGATAAATATTATTCAAGATTTTCATTAATCAGGAATAACTACTACTACGGTCTTGGTCCTCAATTATTGTAATTTATCAAATTCAAAAATCCTATGAGAAGGCCGGCTAGCATATTTGTTGATATTATTTACGATGCTTGAATGCAAGTAAATCTTTCATTTTTGTTCTATACAACAGAAGGATTGTACCATTTTTTTGTGCGTCTACTTTGCAGAAACTCTTTAACACGTTTTCTCAATTTAAGTTCGTCGACAAAGTGATGCACCGCTCTCACTGGTGAACTTTGAAGAAATGACTTTAAACCGAGAAGGTAGATAACTTTATGTTGGAATTAGAAAAAGGAAAACATTAGTAATTTAATTTTGCAGTGGACTTTAACCACCAATTGGTTCCACTTTTATTTTGTTCTACAATTCTCTTGACTGTTCACATAATATAGCCCTCAGACTCTGGACATATACGTTAAATAGATAGAATTGTATGCAAACGTCTCAGACGTCGCTCAAAAGTTTAATGGTGAGAACTGAAGTCTGGTTGTTGTTGTCTCATGACTTGTCAAAACATCGGGCTCAGAATATCACTGCGGTATGTTAAATTCATCCTACGAGTATATGTAAAGAGAGGATAATGGAGCGAGATATATCGGTGTGATATATCGGTGTGAATCTCGTTAGGATGCCAGGCATCACCCAACTGCCACAGTCATGCCTGCGCAAATGTTGTCCATGAATGTATGCGGAAATACTTTACTATTTTTAATGAAATCCGTCAGAAATAAAACTCTGAGTACTCATGTGGTCCTGTCCTCAGTCACTATTTGCACTTCTATTTTCATTACACAGAAGTTCGTCTAAGACACATTATCGCGAATCCAAGTTGTGTACATTGGCTGAAGTAAATCCGTGATTGCACAAAAGGGATCTCTTTTAAAAATCCACTGAATCTCAGTTTGTATTTGAATGCATACACTGAGAAAAAAAATACATAATTTCGCCAATTAAATATTGTATGAACTTCGATTTAGTCTCAATTTCTGTCGTTTGGTTGTTTAAAAAATTATGGATAAAAATTGTGGATATTGAAACAAAAATCGGAAAGAAGTTGCATATTCTTTATATTGTATATGATCTTGAATTTGTTTACGTTTTTTTTTCTTTCAACAGGTTATCCTAATAATACATCATCAATTTTATTAAAACTTCCGATCGGTCCAATCTGGTTCCCTCCATGCGTAATCTTCTTATATTTTGATTATTTAGTTTTATGTGCAAAAGACGTTTTTATACGACATTAGAGACACATGTGGGTGTGGCAAAGTGACAGCGTTCTCGAGAAAAGATGCTCAGCGCCTGTTGGAACACGAGTAAACCCAGTACTCGGTCACTCTAAATTACATTTGATTTTCAGCGAATTTCATTTTTATTTATTACGACTTCTCATTCAAAGAACGTGATTCTGGTACTACCATCAACTCTGAGTTCATTCCATTTTTTCTTATTACCTTTTTCCAGGAGATTTTATTGGAAAAAAATGGATATCCTGCTATTTATTATCCAAGCGCTGTTGTCGGAATTGAATAATTCCAAATGTTCTTTCCAAATACAATATTTTTAAATTACTCTGAATTTCCTCCATGTTTAATTAATTCTTAATTGCATCATTGTTTTACTTTAACAACAGATAAACCTGCGTAGAATAGCAAATGCTCAAACAACTTATATATTTTTACTTTCGAAAAGCGCCTGACTTGGTACTACTTCGTGAAATTGATGAGGATGATTAACTAAGAGAAGGCGAGTGTGAAATAGCTGATGAGTTCGGGGATACCGGCTCCCGGGTATCTCGGCGTTACTATGGATACACCCACTACCCCACTAACCTGTCCAAAAGGCAGCCCAGATCAGCGCAACTGGGTTATTCAAAAATTTACATCAACATTTTTTTTTAATGGACTTTTTTCACATTTATGTCAATAGAATCGGGGTACTTGCTAACTGTACATTGTATTATCGAGAGAGAAAAGAATCAGACAAATTGTTGTGTCAGTACCGTAACACAAATTAAAGCGGTTTTATCCGCCATCCCGACTACACTGGAAGAAATTTCTCGGTAAAAATTAATTAATTTTGTTTATATATTTTTTTTTACATATCTTACTTGGCAGTAAATAATGAAATTTGCTTTCAAAAACGTTGGTGATTATCTATCAGGTATCAATAAATAACTCGATTCGTTCACATCCAATTGAGAAAAATTAAGATAATACCCTTTTCTTGCAAAAGAAATATTGATTTTTCATCCTGATGCCTATTTCCAAATGGTAAAAAACCAATATTATTAAAGATCACAGATTTCGAAGTGAACTTTGCCGAAAATATTTAATCAGGTGGCCCATACTGACACATAATTGATATGGAAGCATAAATGAATTTCAGTAGTATTCAACTTTTATTCCAATATATACACATCGTAATTTTAAATTTTAATATACATTCAAGACATCTCTCTGGTCTACATTCTATCATCTCTTCATAATAGTTTATGTACATGTAATGGGTCCTAAGTGACTATCCATTCAATTCTGTTAGTCACAGGAATTTCAAAAATAATCTTATCCGCTGAGATCTCGCATTTGTAAACGTATAAATGTAAAAACGCTTAACCCAAACGTTCAAATTCATCTCATACCCCTTATTTCTTTTTCGGACTAATTTCAAAAGCTTATCATTGGAGTACCTGTCATTTTATTATTTTTTTCTTTTTTTCACGTTACTCATTGACTGGTAAATGATTATACGTCAAGCACGTGATTGACCTTTGTTGTTTCCACAATTATCGGTGACAAGCGACGCTCTAGAGCGTCGAGCATACCCTATTGAAACATTTCATCTAAAACATTCAAAATTTATACACTACACAACCACTCAACAGCCATAAATAATCTAACAGCGCATGTATTAATAGCAACTGTTGACACTGAATATCTTTAATGGGTTGTGTTTTCTGGTAGATAACAATTAATAAGTGTTACGCGAACACCTGATTAATTGTCACAATAATTATGTAGGTAACACTCGGAATAGTGCATTTGCGTAGCTAATGACCTATTGGGCCTAGCTGCGTTGCTCCGGAAGATACTATTAATTAATTCGATTCAGTCTTCTTTGTTTATCCTTTAATTCAAAGCTTTTGTGTTGTCTCCAATTATTCATAATTTCTACTTGACTTTTATATTCCATTGCCATTTTCTTCATGATTTGCTTTTCTTTCCAAAATGTTACGAGACTAAACATTCAATTTCATCTTATTTCACGGTTATAAGAGCATGCAATAATCTGGCAAATTTTCAATATCCCTGTTTTCATTTCATAAATTATTGATTGAATGTATATTTTTGGATACATCAATTTGACTTAACCCCACAGAGTAACATTTGTACATAAATTTTCTACAAGAATATATATTTTGAATCACGGCCAGTACTGATTATTCCTTTAAGTCAATATATGATTGTAAATTGACAATCTTTAATTTTAAGATGAATGGTCTCACTCAACACTGGGAATACTGAATGCTTACACGGTTGTAATGTTATTTTGTTCAATGTGCACAATGCTTTTGAGTTATCATTGTGGTCTACAGAGAGTTATGGAGAATTAATGGCAACTGTTTTTCAGAGGAAATGTGAAATACAAATATATAATTTTCTGGACGCACGTATATGTGGGCCAAACGCGATTAATTATTTAGGCCCGTATGGTATATTAATTATTTGTAACATCAGACTTCACTGAATTTGACTGAGTAAAAATATATATCGAGTGATTTATTGTCTCTACAGTTACCACATGTATTCCATGAATTTACATTCATTTCGAGAAATTAAAAACTCTCAGTAGTCAAAATCAATGAATAAAATCATTGACAAGATACATATCAGATTCACCGATGCTTTTTAAATCTCGAATAGTTAATTCACTGTGCCAAGAAAGGTGTAGGAAAAATTTTTTAAGAACACAAAGTGAGAGATGACGTGTACATTGAATCACAGAAATAGCCTGCTGTGTTTAATTTGAATTTTTGGCACACAAGCTCGTAGGTTGATCGAGGGAATTTTTATCACTGATGAGAGGTGAATAACGTCGGAGCATTGAACTTCTATCATCAAATAATGAAGTATCCGTGGGTAGAGTGAGAGTAACAAAACTCAACTGTCTGACCTCACGTATTGGCTTAATTAGGCAAGGTTCACTCGATGATTTAATTGTATCTCACATAGTATCCGTACCAAATGTCGGAAGGTGCTGGGAGTCACCCATATTTGAATCACACTGCATGACCCACTCCCAAATTCTCTTTGTCACGACTTTCTGATCAACAGCAGTCTCCAGGCCATAGCTGTTGAGCAGTTTACGCAGTTTATTCTTATTCTCATCTACATTGAGTCTCTCATCGATGATTGTATCAAGATAGAGGAGACTGTCAGCCCTCCTCGCTAACTGCGTATCGCTAACTTCAACAGATGTTGATGTCGCACTGTGGCTCAATTTATTGAGGCACCACGTATCCTTCAAATACTTGCTGATCTCCGTTATCGCCGCTCGTTTTTCCGGCTTGTGCTCAAATACACGCCTGAAGTACCTCAGCAAACGGGGTGTAAATCTACGGAATGTATTGGGTATTTTAGTAGTACGTCGCTTCAACCACCGCTGGAAAGCCGAGTAATCAGGATCCTGAATTTGATCAGCACTCTGCCACGGTGGATTACCAGTCAAACACACAAACAGAACAATTCCAAATTGCCAAGTATCGGTGCTACGTTTGCACGTATATCTCTCATTTTTTATGACTTCATGAATTTCAGGTGGCATAAATGGCACCCAGGTGCCACGTATTTTACTGACAAGTGTGCCCTCGCGTTTGATGGATCCGAAATCACATAATTTAATCTTGGACATGTCTTGTGCAAACACCAGAATATTTTCCAATTTAACGTCGCGATGTGCCAGTTGCTTCGAGTGAAGAAAATCTAGGGCAGATGACAACTGTCCAGCAATTCTCTTGCACACATCCTCATTCAGACCGCCGGCTCTTACATTGCCAGCTAGATCTCCAAAAGGAGCATACTCCTGGGCAAATATGTAGCACTTTTCAGCCTTGAAGGCAACAGCGTAAGAGCTGAGGATATTGGGATGCGGACTGAGATGATAGGAGTAATGAAATTCACGGAAGAAATCTTTTTCAGTGGTGAGCTCTTGGTGGACCGCTTTCAAAACAACCCGCGTCTGTGTTCGCCTGTGAGTCGCCAATAGAACTTTCGCAAAACTTCCCTCGCCCAGAGTTTTCTCCACGTTGTACTCTTTCGTAAGATCAATCTCCTCCAGCATTACCTCCTGAACTTTGTGAATGCTCGACTCCTTCTTCTCATGCAATTTCATCTGAAACAGAGAAAATGTGTTATTGTGTTATTGTCGTTTACTATGATATTGTTACGGGGACAAGTCCATGGTCCATTTGATTTGCGTCAGCTCTGTGACCTTTCCAACGCTTCAACCACTGTGTGCACTGGGCTTTATCGATATACACATATTCATCGTAGGAATATAACGATATAGGAGAGAGCTTGTGTATCTTAATAGATTACGTCAGCTACTGCTTGTGTGTTCATTATGGTGGATTTAGTGCTTAGTGAATGTTCGTGTCAATTATGCTTCCCCTTCAGAGTTGAGCCGGAGGTTTCGCACGCATTTTGAGAATTACATCGATATATTATTCATGAAGCTTATCCTGCAAGTTGAGAGTGCTCGCGGAGGAACTTCAGTGATGCCTTCTGGGGTGGGTTTTGACGATAATAGCAGTAGCGAGGGACGGGAGTCGGTTAGGAGGAAAAGGGATATCAGATAAGTCTCCTGAAACTTGGGATGAATATCACAGATGGAATAAGTCTGGAGGTTCTATCTCATTAAAACCTTCGATATCTTATCTTACGACAGATTATCGTGAAAGAAGATTATATCCAATGGATTCCTATGATAACGTTACTCAATTACCTTCCTCATTCCCATTAAATCTTTTCGTGCGCGCCACGAAAAATATTGGCGTTTTCCAGGTCCCACAACACGAAAAATAATATCTAAGCCTCGCCATGGAAAACATATCACCCTCCCCCACGTGCTTGCCATCCTCGCCTTCGGCTCGGAAGGCAATTTTGTACGTGGGAGACGATGATCTGTTTTTAAGGCTCGGGCATGAAATGTACTATTTGATCGTTTTGTGCATTGAGAAAAGGTTGTCTGCGAAATATTTGTCTTTACTTGTCTCAAGAAACTCGTGAGGAAATTTTTTCCAGGAAATTTCGCGCTAAATACTAGGCAACTGAATAATCAGAGCATAATTCGAATCATTGTGTATAGACGAGCCATATAAAATTAGTGGACTTAAATTTTCAAATTTCTTGGAAGGGTCATGTTTTATTGTCTATGTATTTATTTAATCGTGAATAGTGCTTCCATTAGTCTGAGAAAAAAAATAGTTTTTTGATAAGCTCGCCTCTACTTCTATTGAGGAACTTATGAATTGAAAATTCTCAAGAATAAAATATCTCCCTCTGAAAAAAAAATGCATCAAGAAATTCTGTACTTGCCTGAATTATGAGGATAATTGATTCATTAAAAATTATTGAGTAAATGGATTCGAACTAGGCTTGATTTGAAAAAATATTTATCACTAAAAAATTGACCTGGTTTTTGGAAAAAATCTAACATCTATCGAGGCAATTTTTTTTTCCGCGGCGTAAGTTAGTTTGCTCTTAAAAATTTTCTAGCCATGAGTTTATTGATAAAAGTATAGACATGCTCTCAACAAAACTTTTTGCATCTCAGTGCGGTAAAACTCAATTGGGAGAGAAGTGGAAATAGATTTCCCCAGGAGGGAAAAACAATACGAAAAAATCTCCGGATTTACACCTTTTGTACCTATATGCTCTATTGAATTTCAGTGAACGAACGATAGACGTCCTCAAATAAAACGGAACGGTTTCACTATTGTCAGCTAACTCGAGGCCGAGTGCTCGACGCTTCATTCGAATAAGTGGGTGTATTCCATTAAAACTTTGATGAAATTCAATTACAGTCAATACAGAAAAATGCAGTGAAGGGTGCTTCGGCATTGATGGCCTGTTTTGTTTTCAGAATAATATTAGTGACTTTCCAGCGTTTTCAGGATTCAATGCAGGTACGAGAGTTGCGCGTGGGTGGCTTCTAGATTACATTCAATTTTATTTTTGTGGAAATTATATCGATGAGTTAAATTTTTCCTTTTTATTTCAGGCTAATGAAAAATTGCCGCATTATAGTTTACACTTCAATAAAAAAATTGAAGGGAGAGAAAATCAAGTCGACTCGTTATGTTGGGGAAAAATCTAATGAAAAATGGAAAATAATGATTGCTCATAGTATTGATGCTCGATTTGTCTGGCAGGAGGTCATGGATCCTTGACAACCTATTGTTCGCGAGATAACGCCGTTTGTAGGTCACCGGAACAAGCCAATAGGCTAGTCCTGGCATAGATTGCACCCGGGGACTCTGTACGTAAAATGCATTTATCCTTAATGTTCGGTATATACTGCATATTGATCTATTAGTTATCATCGTTGACCTTGGGGTTATTTCAAATATTAAAAATATGAGGTAAATAACTCTATATTTCGAGGTTGACTGAAAAATTTTGTTTTTCTTCTTCAATAGTGATGATGGGCTGACTAACTACATGTTTTCGAGTTATTTTGGGAACTAATGGATTGAATTCGGTAAATTAGGAACCAGGCACAGGCGAAATAGAAATGGAGAAATAGATTTGCTTCTAGGCGGGATTCTAGGTTTGTTTTCAATTGAGTTGAAAGTTATCACGATTAGCCGTTAGAACAAATCAAGGTATTACATGAATACATTCATCTAGAACAAGTCTTATTATTGCCTACGCTGGTGGAGGATTTTTATTCCATTGAAAATTGAAATATACGTTTTTAGGAAATAACACTCAATTCAATTCAAGAATTTCATTCGTCATTCATAAGGGCACGGAGAAAGAATTACCCAACTCATTCAATTTTCCAATTAAATCCTGAACATTCAATACCAAGATTCGTTGAAGTTTTAATTAATTCAAACTGTACTGATTCCTTCACCTGAGTTTTCTACTAATAGAATTGGTAGTTTAAGTCCACAAAAATAAGTAAAAACAGTCGTACTGGAGGCCAAAAGGCGGAAAATGTTTCCGTGTAATAAATAAAGATCGAATGAATAGCGCTACAGCAATTGCAAAGAAAAAGAAAACAAAATCGGATCTTTGGACTAGATTAGTGAAAAATAGTGAAAAAGTTTTCCAAGCCACTGAATCGTAGAGAAAATCACTTCCTAAGATGCAAGTGTCACGAGAGATTGATGGATTAGGCGTGGGAAACCTCATTTTTACTATAATTCTGCAATCGTTCTGCAGGTGTGTTGCATGAGTCTATGTTAGTATTCCTCATCCGGTTATGTATTAATTTCGATATGATTCCCCGGATGGTAATTTACAATGCCCGGTTAATTCGTCAACAGACGGGATCTCCTGGCTGCAGCAGTTTATTGAATAAATCCAGCACAGTTAACCAAACTATATTTTGCGTTATTGTGTTTCCTCTAAAATTTTCATTGACCGGTACAGAAAGACACTTTTTAGCAAAAATTTTATGGAACCATAAAACTGCCGGGATAGCAGTAAATCTAGGAATCACTTACCGTGAACCAAGTTGTTCTTCACTGGCCAAACGAAACGAGAGGTCTCTCGACAGCCAATGATGTCTTACATCAAATGCCAAATATCCACAGTATAATTTAATAATTGTCAAAAATGTCTGTTGAAATATCTTGAACAATTCCCTGCTTACATTTCCGTAAATCACTCCCAAAAATTACCTATCCAAATAACTCTTCATGGATTTCTAAACAGTATTGAATATATGTTATCCCCAACACGTGTTTGATAATGTTTTAACAACAATAGAACTTTATGTTTTTCGCAGACGATAATTTCTTTACTGTCATGTGCAGAGCGATTACATTTTCACAGTTACGCGTATCGTCGCGTTTGAAGCCTCGGGGTGCCTGGCGATGCTTTTATAGAGCCGAGGGATTCCGCGCAGTCGTGGAAGATTGAACTACTTCTGCGGGGTAACCCATGAGCCTAGCAAGGGCGGTGTTATTTTCTTTTTCACTTGATTCTTTGGAGTATCCCCCGGGTTATCTCTCTCGAGGATAATCTCTTGGATCGTTGGTTAATTATTAGCTTGCACAGAAAAACAAATTCGTTGAAGCCACCGCTCCGATTATCTATGACGCAGAAATCCGACATAGATAAGGCGGATAATCAATTATCTATGACGAAAGGGTAGTACTGACGTCATCAGTGTTAGTTACTGGTGATAGGTGTTTACATTTGATTGTCAATGCTCGTAATTTAATTGCTCATTTATTTCACAAGGCTATCTATATGTTGTTATCATGTTACTATCAACATCAGAATAACATAGCGATAAATAACTGTATTGATTTTGAATACACATCATTCTCTGACAATTCCTGCGGGAACCGAAGGAATCACGAGTCAATGGATGTGAAAATGGAATTGGTTGATTTTAATTTGAAAGTTTCATTGTGAATAATTGCTCTGCATGCACGAACAATGAAATAATTCGCCCAATAAACGAATTATTTACATCAGACGAGGTCTGTGCAAGAGGAAAGTATTTTCCGTAGCGGGATGTTTGTTATATAACAGTTTCTCCCTAAGTCACAGGGTTACGATGTTGTTACCATTATTATTTTACAAAAAAACAAATTTATTGCGATTAACGAATAGTCAAAGTTTGAAACAAACACTAGTCTTGCTCGTTGAACATACAATAAACACTTTTCGGCAACCAACTATAAATGAAAGTATGGAATATTGAAGAAGTATTAAAAATTGTACAACACAAAAATCATACAATAGATTTATTTTCTCAAACTGCCAGTTTCGAGTTGTGCCCAGACCAACACCCGACACCAAGTTTTCAGTACAATTTTTCGCATCATATTTTGAAACTGAATATTTTACGGAACTTCGCATTAAAAAATACGCTATAAATACAATATTTCCTATCTAAAAAGCCTCGGGCAATGATTAGATTGACAAGTTTTCCCTTGCAATGAAAAACCGGCAGTATTTTTATTTGAAAAAATTCCATCTTATTTTTCCGTGAACATTTTTCAATCTCAGGACAAGTTTTCTTTCATTTAGATTTTATTTTAAAAATACTTTCTCACTTATTGTTTCTCGACATAATATTTTTTACCTTCAACTACTGATAGAATTTTTTGTAAACACCCCACAGATATGTCTAGGAAATTCACTAGAAATTGTCTATTCAATGTTTTATACCTGTTCACATGCGAAAAATTAATTTAATTCACTCTTATAATTCGCTATACACGGGTGTTTGATCAACTATCCACCACAGAAGAAAACTGCTGACGTGAGGTGTGTGAGTCACCAGTAATGATTTCATTACATTTCAATTATCAATGGTAACAATGGAATACAATGGAATTGCTAATTAATATCACATATAATCCCGCTATCATTACCAATATCAACATAACATAGCGGTCGATGATTTTGTTTATTGGAAATACATACCTCACAATGTATAAACTATACCTGATGTAGATAATGAATGTGACAGTACTTGAAAATAGCAATGGGTATTTACGTTATTTCTAGTCGGAAGCTCTTCGACATTCGGAAATGTGATGTGCACGTGTTTCTCTGTGGTGTGAAATACTTCGTACAAGTGACAATGGCTATGATCTATGTATCCCGCCGAGTGACATTTGTATCGATTCGAAAAAAATTCATGTCCTATGCAAATTGACTCCAGTTATTTTTAACTATTTTAATTTTCACTTGACGGATCTTTTTTCTTAACTGGAAGACCGACGAGGACGTTGACCGGGAAAAAGTTGATATAAATAACACTTTTTTTCTCTTTCGTGATGTGGAATTTTCAATTGAAGTGACGAGGAAATACATGTGCAATGTAAATGGAGGGAAAAGTTGATGAAGGGTTGGCGCCTGAGTATTGTCTAGTAAATTTAATAGCAGGTTTGTTTTCACAAGTTCAAGAGACAATATTGGCAAGAGATAAAAATAACTGCCGCTATTCCCCATTGGTTGGAGTTGTGGTATTCGCATCTCATTGTTGCGAGTACATACATATTGCCTCAGAACTAGCAATTTGAAATTTTAAAACAAGGGATGTTTTGTTGTTATTAGTAGGGATGTTACGTTGTTATTTTTGATCCATCTCTCTGGAATTTCAGTTATACATAAATCGCTTTTCTCTTCCCGTGATACCGCACAGTGATTTTCACGATTGTCGGAATTGGTGGTTCTGCTACTGAGAAAAAGTCTGGAAAAAATATCGTATGCGAGGGCAAATTAATGGGCTACTATTCCGAAAAATGCCAAGTAATTCAGATAGGCTATAGAAATATCTACCTCCGTGATGGATTCGAATGAAGAGTGGCAGTTTCATGGTACAGTTTTATTTGATTCTCTGCGGGTTTTTATATTTTGTGGATATTTTTGTTTCACATTTAAGTTGCGTCAGTTGCACCACTGTTGAACATGCACTGAGAGGAAACTGGATTTTAGATTACAATTGCACAAAGCAAATGCGAATATACACAGAAATTGGGAAGTATTGGCTAGGTAAATGATAAACATGTATATCTGTGGAAGCTACTCGATAGATTCTATTCAACGTAATTAGAATTCGCGAGGATTTTAGATCCAATCGCCATAAAATGGACAAGCCACGAAAGTTGGTGCAATGTGGAGCATATGAAGCATACATGTTTAGCCATTATTGTAATGTACTGAATTATATTTTTACAACCGTTCAAGGTTAACGGGGATGTAGCCCGTGAGTGAAGCGTATAATTGTACAAAGTTTTCTAATTATTTTCCATTGTTTCAATTATCGTACATATCCAATTAAATTTTGAAATATGGATTTTAAGCAATTACAATCCAGCCCACCATAAAATCCAGAGATAAAGCCGGTCAGATTCTTTATATTGTAGAAAAAACGAAGCTTCCATGTAATGTAAATGGTTATTAAGAAGAGTGAGACGAAATTAAATGACTTAAAAGATAGATAAATTGACATGACACATTCGTGGACTAAAAACTAAGCTAAGAGAATCACCAGATAGCAAGAGACAACCATATATGAAGATGGTGGAGAGAATGAGAGAAAAAGGACAGATGCGCCACAATACAGTTACGATTGCAACTGTGTATTGATGATGCATAGGTGAACCCTGATTGCTACTGTATAGATATATAGATATGGTTAGGCGATAAAAGCGTAACAGGAGAAAATCAATTTTAATAGTGATAATTGGCAGAAACTTCCACGAAGCGACTTTTCAGAGCGTGTTCATTCAATTTTAATTCTCCTCCTCACCAAATGTTCCATAGCGAATCTATTTCTGTATTTAGATGTTTAACAAAATTATTATCAATGGTTTCAATGAAAATTAATTAACTGTAAGATTGAAGAATTAATGTAATGAACTACTATTACACGTACACGGTTGGTAACTACGTCATTCGATCTCAATAGTCCGATGGTAACGAAAATTCCGATACGGGGTGGGTATAGAACGTCAGACATACGCAATCTTATTAGAAAAGGCCGGAGTTATTTTATTCACAACATTTCACGATATGTTACAAATAAGTAAAAATAATTGAAGTATAGTCGAAATCGTAAAAAACACATTCGTCGAATGACAATAATGACGGTTTAAATTTCAAAACTTAATCAATCTCTGATGATGATATGTCGCTAATTGAGGTACTTGAATCGGAGAAAAAAGTGCTTGAGGATCCGCTGACACTGCACTCAGTGGAAATATCAGAAGTCGTACCAGCGCAGGACGAACAACTACATTCTATGGAGAGCTCCGAGTCATCTGAGCAAGATGAATAGCTGCTGCATGATGAAGAACTGCAGTCTGTTGAATACTCTGACTCCTCTATATCAGCCGCCGAGGAATCCTCACATTCATCTAAAACAATGCACATTTCTCAATTACTCAGAAATCTCTCCCTAAAATACGTTTATTAGAAGTTGACTCCGGCTAATTTTGAGCATAATGAGTTATAAGTTATTTCCAAATGTACGTTTGTCTTCTATCAAATTGGATTAGCACCAATAGTTACAGTCAAGGATATATACACAATTTGATATTATTACGTAGGGACGTTAAAAATGCGGTTTTGTCGGGTATGCCGAATTGTATCTCTTTATTCTCCTTCACTTGTACACGGAAAAGGCACAATTCGGCACTCATTGAATGGAACATGACTTACGAAAAATATGGTTTAGGTGAATGTGCGGCAGAGTTTTTTTGGCTCATGTGTCTAACAGCCTGAAATATACTGTTACCGGCTGGTGACATAATTTACCATTTTACACTCATAAGCGATTTTGTCATGTGCGAGATAAAAAACAACTTAAATATCGATATTGCATTAATCCGTGAAGGGCAGAGTTTCTCGTTAAAGCATTGATGCAAATATATTACCAGAAAGACATCCCATCTTTACAGCAGTTGTGACAAAGCGTGTAGCAAATGTCTCGAAAGCCTTAGCCACTTTTTTCTCCTTCCTTTGACGTCGACGATCTGTTTCGCTAAAACTTGCCGGTTTAGATGGCCCTGCGACGATGACTTTGAGTTTACCTGAAATGACAACAAATGAATATGATTTTGAAACTATATGACTGAATTTATTACCTCCAAGCGGTTTCTTTGAGGAGTGTTGGCCTAGCTGATGATACTTCTCGGAGCATCCGTCCCATTTCTTGAAACCTGCCGTCATTACTTGGGAATTCATTGAGGCAGATCGAAAATTACTATTCTCCGTAGGCTCCCGTTCAAAATCGGGGATATTATTGGATATCGCCGCTATATGGACTGTTGATCCGTTGTTCATTACAATAGTGTTCATTGGCCTGGTAGATATTGTTGGAGGAGTTAAGTGGGTAACAACTACTGAGGCAATAGGAGACTGAGGCGATAATTGCTCGTGTTTAACCCATGCGAGTGTTGGCGAATTAACTTGAGGACTAGCAAATTCTTCGGATTTTATTGAGGCGCTTGTACTTGGCCCGGGCACTGAGGAAATTGTGAACTTAGATATTTTGACATTGTTGTTGTGACTCGACATTGTCGTTGCAACCTCAGTTTTATTAATTTGCCACGAGGCAGTTTTATCCTGTGTCCATTCGAAGTTCGTTGTTTCATTGCGAATATATGGCCTTGCTGGTGTCTCTTCTATTTTCATTGTCGTAGGATTAACGCAGTTTACTGTGGCCTTTGTCAGAATGGGCAAATTGTTGTGTATGACTATTGACCTTCGAGTTGATTGTGTCGAAACTGTTGGTATTTGGTTATTGATCGTTGGCGACTCTGTGAGGATCATCGTTTTCAATGCGGCCTGACTATTTGAGTTGATGCTTACGATGGACTTTTTGATTGACGATTTACCTCCCTCTTTAATTCTGGCGAATGGATCAGCACTTCTTGATGAGACGCTGTTGCGTTTAAGATTCTTTTTCTCGGATGAAGATCGTCGTGAAATTTTCTGTGCGACTTCTACTTGGCCATCGAGCGCTTCACTTATGGATATCTGTTTTTTCATGATACTGCTGTCGGCGTTACTCAATGCTCTTGCATTTTCGCTCACTAGTTGTTTTTCTTGCCTGACGTTACGATGGATTTCATTCGTTTCCTTCGTTGTATTATTTTTCGTTGCGACTCCTATATTCTCATCTATTTCATTTGTTCTCACTGAAGCGCTTAGTTTTCTTGAACGTTGATTCTCCGCAAGTGTTAGGTTTCCAAAAGCGCCTTGCAATTCACCCATTCTTGGGGAGTCTTGTTCCTCTGATGGTTTGGAATGAACGTTAAAATTTTCTTCATTGGATTCTGAATTGTGGTCGACGTTGGGGGTTGAGTTCTTCTTTACATTCAGTAATCGCGGCATTTTTATGGGATGTTTTAATTACGGAATTTGCAAGTCGCGAAAAAATAGAGAGGAACGGGTAACGGGAGAAAAACTTGGAACAAATTTACCACTACGTTAATTCAATTATTGATTTTGAGTCCGAATTGTGGTAGTAGCTGCTGCCAATCGGCGCGTTTTAGGTAACTGTTGATCCGTACTGATGGATTGAGTGAATATTTGTGATAGAAATAGTGGGAAATAAGGTGGCTTTCATGGAAATAAGAATTGAAGAACATCTAAGGCATGTTTACAATTGACTAATATTACGTATAATTAAACTGTATCATTGAACGATTATTTTTGTCACTGGAAATATTTGACATTTTTTTAATCAACATAATTACATTGGAATGTTATTTATATGAAGCTTGGCCCTCTCAACCGAAAAATGAGTTTTTTTTGGAAATTCCCTATTTGTTTATAAAGCAATATGAAAATCCTTCAAGTGTAACGTTTCATCTAAAAATATGCTGCACTAGATGACTAAATAAATTCATTAATATGTATGTGTCATTGCTTTGCAAATAAGATGTAGTACTGATAAAAACAGTGTGGGAAAAAATATAAACTCTGTTTTTTATGGTAATATGAATTTATGGGGATTGCAAGCATATTTATAATTTCGGAATATTCCATTTAATTGAAATGTATGTATAAATGGCTATTTCTTTCAATGGGAATATTCGACACTTTTTATCTGCTGTAATACCGCCAGACCTTCAAAATGATTGGATATCTTTTAAATCTTTTGCTATATAGCAACAAGGCTGATTCGCCGTCCAACCAAATTTTGATCGCGGATACACAGAATAGCTGGAGGGAAATATCCGTTGAATTCGGAAGGTCGAGGGGTATTTCGAGGGCAATTTCTTAAAGTACGATTTGGACAATTCTTCTTTTGAAAGCACTCTCAAAGAATTCTCATAAATGCAGAATTTCTCATTTACTAATATAGCAATAGGAAAATTTCTCAATTCTAGACAACATTCGTCATCTAGAAATATTCATTACTCACTATATAAATGCATTAATTCTACGTAGAGAACATTTCTCAGCAAATATTATTCCAGCGGAAAAGCCAATTCCACTGACAAATGCTGTTATTCATTTCTGTACATGACTGTGTAATTACTACATCATTCATTACGTTCTAAGAGTACAAGTATTTATATTGGATGTGTATTTTAATTGAATGTTGCTTTTTCATTGGCATCCTTTCGTTTTTTTCGATTCATTGTATAATTCGGTATCCTCTGCGATACAATGCGTGTTGAATACCTTTTCAGAGGCTACCTCTTCTTCTATCATTCTCTGTCCTGCAGTTTTCCCTAATTCTTCGGGGCATAATTGCTTGTCAACATCATCACTAGAGAGATACGAACTGTCTGACGAATAATACGACGATCGGTATTCGAGGGATGAGTCGGAATCACCTGGGATTAATGATGATACTTCGCTCAAGAGTGTGGAGTTACATGAGCCATAACTTGATTCACACGATTTCAACGAAGTTGACTTTGTTAATGAACTATCAGAATCGCTACTTCCTGAAAAAAACGTGTGAAATGTTTTAACAAGAAATATTTATATTCGATATCTGTATACATCAAAGAAAGTTTTTTTCACATCGATATTATACATAAAAAAACGAAATTAAATAATATGAAATGACGACATTGTTGAATTTTTTTCTTCAACAAGCGTTAACGAGGGGTTGTGGTGAAATTTTGAATTTTGAATTTATTCGAAGGAATTCGTGGTAATCATTGTGCCAAAATTTTGAAAAGATTGATTGGCCGCTCTAAACTGTATTATCATTGAAATTATTAGAAATGAAAATGGGACAAAGAAAATCCATAGAAATTGACATATAATCTGTGTATATAATCTGTGAAATGACATCGGTCGTGCTTATTTTTTTTTTCTGCACTACTTCTCCCTATTTCTCACCTCAGAATTGGCATGTTATACTTCTCAAATTCAAAAACTTGAAAACTACAAAAAAATCTTATTCTTGGGCTGTTACGATGGAATATTTTTATTCGTATGATTGGCCAATCCTCGCCTACGCCCAATAAATACTCTAAAGATATCAGAACAGTGGGTTTCTGAGAAATTGAGAAATTTGCAGGGAAATCCAGTTATCCTGTTATCCTGTTCTTGCTGCGATGTGGTTTTTTCTCGCGTGGCGGTAGGATCCCGGCTATAGGTGAGAAATAGCCAATTACATAAAATACGCGATGGAAAATTGATAAAATTGCGGTACCATTTTTTTGACGAGAAATGATAGAAAACAGTTCAGAAACATATTTTTTTACCAAAAAAAGTAATACAGAAATTATCAGTCAAATGATTCCTATTAGATTGGCTGGAAATACCTCGTCGTGGTAGAGCGTATACTAATAATAATATCATAACGCTATAACTTCTATGATACGTTGATTTTTGACTAATTTTCATATATTTAATACAATGTAATCTGAAAACTTTCACGATGTCTCGCATAAATTAAATGTCACCTCTATCTTCATCCGCGTGATTGAAGCTACTTTGTTGATTACAACTAGCCTTTCTATCTTTTTTCCTCATTAAAACTTTCCTTCTCATCTCCTCATGTCCCTCTGATGATATTGTGGATGATTGCGCTTGAGAGTTGTCTACAAAATCTGACGACTCTGACAACGATGAAGTAGTAACAGACGACATATTCCTCTATACCTGGTGAAATTCATATGCAAAATTAATAACCTCTGAGTTTGAAAATTCAACAAGACGAAGCATCAATGTTTGACTCAGGAAGGGAATCTTCCTGAGAAAACCGTTTATTTTGCCATATATAATGAAGTAGAGGGAACTAGTTATTTATTTTTCATATATTCCTTACCTTGAAGTTCGTTAGCCTCAACGAGTATATACACCTCAGTAGTTCAACTACCTCTCATCTTTCATCAATTCTTTCCCTCAGATACATAAACGAATAGACCAATATATATGTGGCTTATTTTTCTCCGTAAGAATCCGTACGTGTCGTTAACGGCGGAAAATAAGGAAAACTAAATGGGGAGCAAGATATTTCGAGTGAAATTTTGATTGAGACTGAGTAAGACCGTGCGTGTTTATACAGTAGATATACTACCCGGTAAGCACGCCTCGCCGAAATCACAAATTTTCTCTCCTTCCCCTTTCTTGCAACCAGTGAAATTACAAGTACTACGGATAAAAGACAATATCCACTACACCAGAAAAAATGAGTAACTGAATAATTGAATGGACCGAATGTTTATTCTTATCTTAGCTCACTACTTCGAACGGTTTTCGGATTTAGACTCAATTCAGCGTCGGATTTCAGTTATTTTGGTTACAAGATAAGTTATTCACAAAATCTGAAATCGCGAGGTGCTCACTGGCATACTACTGTGACGTTTCAATCGATAAACAGGAGCTTAATTCATCCACTGTATTCCAGGAATGACAGTGCTATTTTCTTCTCTCAAACGTTCGAGAACCGGTCGTTAAATGGAATTACTTCCGCTGCTTGGAAATTGTATTTGACAAAGGCTTCATCTTTACTCAATGCTAGTTTTAATTTCAGGACTAGGTGTAATAGTTCATTACCGCGAGATCGTCGTGACAACGTAATTACAAGAAAATGGCTATTCAATTGTAAGCAAACCTCATTTCCGACCTCTATGTATGATTTCTGCAGGTCGAAAATAAGGTCTGACGTTTTGATCATTTACGCTCTGTCGTTAATTTAATTCAGTATCCAACGAGTAGAGCTATTTTATATTCCGAATTTGACAGGCCAAAACTATTATTTCGCATGAAAAATGTTAATTTTATTGTTGCATTTAATGAAATTGATTCTTCCATTTTATTTATTAACTGACATTGACTTCTATAATTTCATTCTCTCGATAAAATCGACGACGAAAGTGCCACCCACGCTAAAAAAAATATACATCAGTACAACATTCAATCTCTCGCAATGGTTCGGTACGTGTTTCGGTTAGTTAATGCAGGCCTCATCAGACGCATGTTAAGGAATTCCAGAACCTCGACAAAATCAACAAGATCTTGCCTTATCATCTGCAGAGGAGATTCCTTGCAATTTTTGGTATGGATAGTCATTAAGAGGATTCTCATGAATTACTTGTATATTCTATTTATGCAAAAAATCTCATGGCAGAGATAACAATAGTTCTTTATGACTTGATCGAAAGGTGAAAACATGAACTAGTAAAATGTGAAAGAAATTATTAATCTGACACATTAATAAGTAGTTTTCTGTGAGCCTGTGCCTCATTAAATGCGAAAGATCGCGCCGTGAGACGACTGGTAGTTACGGTCCATTTTTTTCTCCTAATGTCAATTACGTGCATTAGAATTCGAAACATTCTTACGCTATTCGTATCGCTCGCCGACAACTGGATTGCGGTGTTGTAGTTCGAACTACAGTCACATTATTAGAGGCGAACTTTGGAAAAATGTGGTTTGTAATTGTTAGTAATTACCACATTGCAAGAAATGACTGCAATATCTCGCCTGTTCGAAATGGCGCTGTAACTTGAAGAGTTCTATAACAGCAATGAGAAGAGAAAATATGCAACTATATTTTCCCTTCATCTTCCGCTACCTGTAAAGCCGGGAAATTGATTTCCGTACTTATTAATGATGTTTTAAAAGTGTATCCCCTCAGGAGCATCGCAGTAAATGCCGCTATGGTGTACAGACCATCTACTCATATACATGAGTGTCCTTGATCGCTGACCTTGGAGATATTCCAGGTTCAAGGTAAGCTGTATAGTTTTGACAGTTTATTGAATCAACAGTATAACCGATGCATAATCATAATCACGACATAACATCAATATACTATTTTAATATACACCTCATCACTTGACCGATGATGAATCACCAAACGAAGGAGGCACGGAATGAAATAAGAGGATTAAAAAATAGGTGCCTGCCGGCAACACAAGTTGTAGGAGTCACAAAAATAAGACTCGACTCCTGCCGAGCAACCAGTTCAGGAATACGTTGAATCGGCGTTGACCGTGGGCTAGTGTACACAGCAGATTCATCTTTAGAATTGTGGGGATTAGTCGTGCGGAATACTTGGAATAACAATGTTAAAGGTGAAAAAACATACGATATTTCAAAGTGAACGCCAATAACATTCTTCTCTGTGGAATGAAACGAGAAATCACGAGGATCGAGAATTTTTCTGTTTGAAATATCGAATTCAGAAATTTAATTTTCAAGCGTAGTGGAGTCAGAAAAAAAATTTCTTTTCGCACATTCAGTTGCAAGTTATTGTTAAAAGTGCCAAATGCATTTGCCCGGGGAGTAAATCGTTGGTAATTCTACTTCTAGAAATAATCAATGAGTTTCGGTAGTTTATTGGCACCGGTTAGATATTACGATACACTATTTGTTGGTAAAGTGAGAGCATAAAAGGAGTTTGCCAATTTTTTTTTCCTAGCAGTTGTATACACGTATGGAGTTATGGAATTGAGTGATGAAGAGATGGAAACAGCTGAAAGTGAATAGTTTGAAATTTTTTTTTTGCAGTTGTTGACCTTGTTCCTTTGTTGTTACGCTGCACTTGCAGCACCTACAGTACTTGAGTCAAGACTACTTGTACAGAATGCTGAGCCACAAGTCGAAAGTTTTCTCCTTGGAGTTGAGAATCTCGAGGAAAAATCAATTCCAGTGGCTAGGATCCACCACACAGCGCTTCTGACTTCGCCTGGGAATAGAAATTTGGCGGAGAGGATTCAGATTGTCTCAGTCATGTCGCCTGGAGTCAGCAATCTCGCGGAAAAGGCTATCCCAGAGGCTGTCATATTAAAGATAACAGAGAGTCATCCCAAGAGTGAATATGAACATATTTAAATGCCGATTCTGGTGTTTGCTACCTTCAGCGGAGACTGCCCATATCTTTTCATTATCATCAAAAAGATAAAAAAAGTAACCTTTCAAATATCTAATAACATTTTTTAATTCAACGCAAGTAAAATATTTCTCCAATCCATGTAACAGTTTTTCAGGAACAGGGGAAGCCAAACAAAATGGGCAATTCTGAAATTGAAAAAAAATTCATAGCTTAGAAATAAATTGATTTATTGAGCTCAGTCTGGGCTCACTATGAAGTGAAAGGAGTATTCTCTACAAGATATAAAAATTATGTCGTTCAATTTAGAATTGAATAAAATTTTACCATTCCGAAATAAGTCTAAAGTGTCTATTTGCACTCTAATCGTCTAGAAAAAAGTCATAGTGAACTCACACTTTGTTCCCCGCGAATAATTTTTTTAATATTCTCGGAGTGAGGGAATATTAACCACTGATTCGTTCAACAACCAATTCCTCTTTTGAACATTTGCTGTCATACATATATAAGAATAAACTAAAAATCTTCAACTCTCCTTAGGCTGGTTATTTATCCTTTTAAACGACTCTGGGATTTACCAATATTTGAAAATGAATTGAGACCCATCTGCCGTAAGACGCATTAAGATCGCTAAACACATGATAACAACAATATAAAAGCTTGTTCGTACAAATATTCATCGCCGGCAAGTAATCATATCCAAATTTCCTCCTATACCGACGCGGCATCAGTTCTCCTTTCAGTCCTCCAAGATGTCACCATTACCCACACGGCAGTAGAAATTCGTATTCTGGAGAAATTGTAGAGCTGCAGGGCGTACTCCAAGGCTAAATTTTGTACCACAATTTTTTTTCTGTTCAATTAAAAAAAAAAGAAAAAGAATTTAAATGACTGAAACCACTTCCATTTGCACAAACAATTTACTTTGTGGAATGATAAAATCCATCCCCTCCGACTGAGTCCCACGAATTTCATTCAATCGCCATGCATTTACGATGTATGATTTTCATCAAATTCCACTCTCTAACTGCTAGAGTGTCTGCAGAACGTGTCTAACGGATAATCTGATGAGACCTACTGAAACCCATGTGTACAGTAACGAGAGTAATCCAACGGACAAACTCATAGTTTGTTTGAGATAAAATAATCTCAAGCTTTTGGGTTGTTATCTCGAATAATTTACACATTCTGATCCCAGTGAAATCGTGCCCATGCGTGATTAAGGGAAGCTACGATTCCCATCCATAAATGAATATGCAAACAACACATCACATCTCCATATTTCTTTCTTCAAAATTTGTTTGTCTCCATCATTTGCGGAATACAATTTCGAGTGATTAATTCACTGTGCATAGTTCACACTTTGAAAAACCCTGCAGAAGGAACCCCAGTGCACTTTAAATATGCCCTCTCCTTGGTCGAGGGAATTATTCCAACTGGATGCAATTAGAACAGTCCAACAATTATGCTTTATCGATCGCCATTAATTACAGCGAATGGGCGAGGACGAATCAGTTACATTTCTTCAATTAAGCTCTCTAGCATTCCAGATTGAGAGGAGAATTTTTTCACTTGACGAGTTTAATCGAGAAATCTCCTGAGAACGACACAAAAAGAGAGAAACGAGAAAAAAAGAAGGGAGGAATTCTACTTTGTGGGCCAAGAGACGAGAGACTGATTTAACTTCGTGTACCTCATTCGTGCGCTCGTCGACCAACACTCCCAACAAACTCCGTCAGTTAATCGAGTTAAACATCGAGATTTACTTAGAGTTCAGCCCAAATCAATTATTTTTCTACATGATTTTGTTTATAGTTTTTTTGCCAACATCTCGCTTTCGAATGAATTAATTTCTCAGTGAGATGGAAAAAGTCGACAGTTTGAAATTGCTTTACCGAGGCTCTTTTTTCAATATTCCAATTAAATAGCTGGAAGCCGAATAAGTGGGTCAGACCTAATCAACCGTGAAACGTTAGCTCTACGAAGATTCGCCCGGCCGGTGAATAATTAATTCATAAACTCGAGGAAACCATTCGGCCTACAGAGAGGATTGGTCTCTGTCATTACATTTCAACTTTGCATGATTGTGGTGAAATCTACGGAGAGAAGGAGAAAGAGAGAGGGAGAGCATGAGGGGCGGTAGGATACTGAGTAAGTAGCCCGCTCACTGGGCTGCGTCAAAGCAACAGCGTTAAATTCCAACGAGCACGTCTCAGTAATAATACAAACACAGGTAAGGTTGCTCGACAAAGGCCTAAAAATGTATGGATTTACTAAATCCTGCCACCAAAGGACGAGAACTAACTAACTAACTAGTCGGCTGTCTTCGTCCCACCATTCACAACTTTGATGTTGACCAATTCGAATTTCAGATTATATTACTCTAAGTCATCCGCATAACACCCCGAATTGACGTTTTGACGGTGGTTGAGTGCCTTTCAGCGTTTTCGGCCATTGAATTCCACTGTAAAGCATCGATTTTTAATAAATATTTATTAAATTTCACGGATTTTCGAATGATTCCAGACAAGCTCGAGTAAAGGGTGGGAGTCAAGAAGAAAGTACTGTGCAATTATTTAAATCAAGATTCTCCATTTGTTCGATTAGAATATTATATTTGCTCGATAATTCTCAAATACTCTTCAGAACACTCCTGGAATATTATTTACAGAAGAGGGTTAAGTCGAGAACGGTGAGGGCCGGAGATAAGGAATAAGGACGTAAAGAAGTGAGGAATGATTGACTGAAAATAGCTTCTATATTTAATGAAATATGTAATGAAAAGTGCCCCTTAATTTATACTCAAAATATTTCAAGATAAATAGATAGATAGTAGAAGATAAAGATAAAGGTGCAGTGAAGTGTGTTAATATACCTGCATCTTGAGATCACCTTTTGTTGATGGTGCTCACGCAAATTCCCGTACTGCGGAATTATTTGGGTATCGATTCTGTAAGGGGTTTTTATAACTTCAGTCTGAACCCCACATTAAAATCCTAAAACAAAACGTAAATGTATTAAAGTAAAATTATATGAATGAGCCACTTGATGGGTAGACTCCCAGGAGGTCCGTCCATACTCTCTACTCCCGAAACCCATTACTCTCTTTATCCAAATTTCTCAATTCCGTCAAAATTTTCCGTCCATTAATCTCACTGTTCTGCTAAACAAGATGTGGAACGCACTCCCCTACCCAATTCTAAAAAAACCGTTGTAAAAGTGATTGCCGTTAGAAGGACGGTGTGGCTCAATATCGACAGATAACTGAACTGGAAATCAAAATCAAAATGGAATTGGAAAACATTAGTCGCTCATACTCCAAAAGCCAGTACTTAAGTTTTATTGTTGAAGTTTGAAGCATTCAAAATTGAAGATTTATTCGAAAATCCAAATATCTTTCGAAAAAAAATTCCCTGTTCTCATCTCGGTTCTTTTGAATCCCTTTCATCTCTCGAGTGAAATCTCAATGAAAAACAATTATGGATTAACAAACTTCCATTTTTCCCTAACTGTACTTAAGGTTTAAATGACTGAAATTGAGAAAAGTATTTACTCATTTGCTCTGAAACGCTGAAAGTCTGGGCATCAATTCTTTTTTATTACTGAGAAGATGAGCACCCGAGTTAACCCGATGTAGTGATGTCCCTTGAAATTCTGTGATTAGAAAATTAATAGTCCAGGCATGAATCTGCATTGTCATGCTTATATTGTAAAAGTTCGCACAAGCGAAAAAAGAAAGTTAATTTTGATAATTAACTCATTTATCGTTGTGAACATATTAACAGTTGGGGTACACCTTTTTTACTCGTACGACTCTAGCTGTATTCCGTAATATCTCACTGTGTCGCCCTCCGTGTTGTACTCAGTGATTCTATATACAGAGTCAGTAAGAGGTACACTCGACTCTCAGCGACACCAGTTCTCAGTCCAACCCAAAAGCCCTGCTAATGGTGAAACTCAGGGGTTTCACATTTGCCATGATACATTGCGTTTATTTGTCATAATTAGACTTGTTCGCCCTATGTATATCTGTGCGTGAAGAGAGTAACCCCAGTATGTATTCAAGGGATAAGTGATAATGATCGCGTGCTGTTAACAGATGGTGAAACTCCCTTCATGTTATTATGCGATGCTTTTTCTGGAAATACAAAGAACTACATCTTTGGATGCAAGCGAACTTCTCGGAAAGAATGAGTTCATAAGGCTCTAATGGTTAAGGAGCCTGATTAATATTAACTAAATATTTTGGGGAGGTCAGTACGGAAAAAAGGCACGTTGTATTGAGGTCAGTATTTCACCTTAAGAATGGACCTCGCCAAATTCTTAAATTGTATTCATTGAATCAATCATCACAAATTAACGACACGCTTTACTTTCTCAACCAGAAGACTATGGTTTTTTATTTCAGTCCTCAATGATTCTTGACTCGAACACCAATTAAAAATGTTTTGCTCTGTAATTGTGTGCGCGTGAATTCATCTTGTACAATATAAAAAATTAAATTGATATTGATATGGGAATCTCTCCAATCTCACAAATTAAAAAAGTCCTTCATATCTTTGCATTTGCGTTCTATTCCTTCAAGATATTGCCGAGTGAATCTTGAAATTATTTTGGATGCAATCTCTTCACTATTCATTCAGGGACGGGGTGAAGAACACGGGACGAGGAGGAGTAGAAGAGCGGAGAAAGAACCGGTGACAAGATTTTCAAAGGCCTTGATCCATGATGTTGGGTTTGGGTAATGGAATGTCCTGGAGAAGAGTTGCTTTGCTTTCAGTAATCCTACGGTCAGACGGATCGTTGAGGCCGATACGAAAATGTCGGGCGGTACCCCCATGGTTACCGTGTGCCAGCATTCTGGGATTTCCAGTGCAATCTCATCGCTGATTTCTCCCATTATCGTGATTACTCCTAGAGTATCGTCAACTTTTACCATATGCTTAGTGAAGAAGTTGATTACATCGGAGATAGAGGATGTTTCATGTTTTTTTCCATCTCATCTGCAGTGATTGCATTGAGAAATGATTTTTATATATGTATAGGGCACTGAGTCTGAGCGAGCAGCTTAGTTTAGTTTTAGTGTTAGGACACTTAAGTTTATTTATTGTATTTTACGTTTCATTTTATTAAATTAAAATTCATTAGTAACTTATTTATCGGCATAACTTCATGTGCTGGACATGGAGTAGATACAGATTTTTCACTCACTGGAGACGATGAACCTGGTCATTCCTCATCACTGTCGGGTATTATCATCGTCTCGTTCTCGTTGTATAAAAACTATCGGAGAAACGGCTCTCTCCAAGGTGCCCGCCCGCTCATGCTCTTCACTAAACAAATCAGCTAAGCTAAAAGCTTCTTCTCTGTCCTCTCCTATGTCCATGCTTCTTTTCCTTCTGTCACGTACAATTTTAACTGTTTCCCTGCCCCAATCCCACAATATTCTCAAAATTATCTTTCCCCAACGAGTGATGGAAAGTTCGATGTCATTATGGGGGAGTACTGCCAGTGGAATTTGTGGCGCTTTATGCTTCAGATTATTCAGTATCATGAGTGGTTATGTGCGACCGTTGGCGACTCTGAGTCAATTCACAGTAATGTTTGCAGCCGTAAGCCCTACTCGAGTATTTCTGAGCAGGCGTAGGCCCCATTCAAGTGTATACGAGCATTATAAATATTCGCTTAGCAGACTATAGTCGTTAACAGTTGTGGAATTTCGTTCATAATAAACGGGTGATTTGATCAGTGTATATCGCAAGTTAAAATGACTGACTGAAAATTCATCAATCTCATTATAAGCTATTGGAACTTCTTGACAGACTCAATATATTCACAGAAAAATTTAACCCTCCAAATGGGCTTCCGACAAGTAAATACCCGAAATTTTCAGACAAAATCTCATTTTTTTATTAGTCCTTAGCTAAAATGACATGGATTCATTTTGCTCTCGGTGTATTCAAAGAGCAGGCCTTTATTCTTGACTATAAAGTATTTAACAGTACTTATCATAACGATTCTTTGAAGAGGAAACGACTACGGAATTGCCAAGCCTTCTCACCGAGGTAACGGGTAACCCCCTGGTACAAAATAAAACAATGAACAATAGTTTCAATTTTTATTCCGGAAATGCTCAGATAATACAATTTTTGTAATATAGCGGAGGTATCTGCTACACAATTGACCTAAATATTTCATTCAGACGTGAAGATTTCGGCGGTAAAAAAATTGAATTGACAAATTGATCATGTATATATTGCCTCGTATGATATGAATCAATAATTTCTGCAACGAGAAAGTACATAATGACTACTTACAATTATATACACGATAATTATTCTGCGAGATTGAATTCGGTCGTTTTGTACAGTGATTATTACGTTTGCGTTTCCGATTTCGTGCAGTTGAGAGTTGGAATTTAAACTAAAACACCCGTGTGTATAATTAAGTAATTATTATTGTCACATGTGTATACTCCATCCAGAGTGAATTGGTGAATTAAAGTTCCGATCCATTGGACTGTTTTTTTGTTATCCTATTCTCTCTTGATATTTTCCGTACGTGATAGGAATAACAACCCCAGTAACTTAACCTATTTGGAGTAAGTTTTTATTTTTCTCTTGCTTCTTTTTTTTCTTATATTGTACCACTCTGGATATTTTTTCATCTTTTATCGTTGCGAAACATTCCCATGGGACTATGCGGTGGAAATATCATTTTATAACTTGCCTTGCGACCCTCCACTGAGCCGTGACCCTGTCTCAGGCCATTCTCGTCTACCTCTGCATCTCCGTATATTTTACACTCGACTGCAGTGTCTTTTGGTAAACATTTCATACTATTCAGTGGGAAGGGAAAACTCCCATTGTCTCCGGATCATAGAATTTTTTTATTGGTAATAATGGCACTGATGGACTCTTACCACGTAAAAGGGTTAAAGTAAATATTTTAGATTAAATAGTTATGTTCTTTTGATAGAAGGGATCAGGCCATGAGGTGGGGTCAAGAACCATTGGCACTCAGTCTGTATGGTGGGTGTGCGTGCCATCTAGTACCCGATGAATGCAGCACGTGAGAGAAAGCCAATCTGGTGTTATGCACGTAAGTAACGATTTTGCTCATGTAATTCTCTTGACGTATAAACATTGCAGGGTCACAGCGTGAGAATAACGTCAAAAATTGTGATAATGAGAAATCACTAATCGGTAATCAAGTCAAATCTGTACAGATTAAGATAATAGTTTACTTTTTGATTTCCGATTATTCGTTCTCGAGAAATCCTGTGAAAACTACGAAAAGAAGACAATTTTGAGCAGCCATTTTGAAAGCCACCATTGTGAAAAAAAATAGTTCTTAATTAGTTCAAGTCCTTTACTTAAATCGGTTCTAAATTGCACTTCAAATATTTTGTAAACTCTGCATTAAAAATCATTAAAAAAAATTCTTTCTAACCACCAGTATCTGGCCTTAAGCTGCATTGAATTTTGACTTTTGATGATCAATATTCTGAAAAACTAAAACTGCTATAAAAAAGAGCGCAAAATTACTATGCAATCATCTAATCATATTCTCTGGAAATTCTTTGTTATTTTCAAAAGCTTCAAATTTTTAATCTTGTTAACAATAAAGATGAACTCAATATTTATATTATTTTGAGGTAAGTAAGGGACTGAGCGAAACGTTAGAGATTTATTATTGTTATTTTATTTAAAAATCACTATTAGACATGTTTTCTTTTACCCGATACACCAGACAGATTTTAAAAAAAAGATGGGCCTTTAATAACGATTCGCTCTCACAAACAACAATCAGAAGGCGTCATGAAAATTGATGTGAATGAATATTAAAACCGTGAAGCTTTTGTAAGGTAGAGAAAAGAGTGCAGGTGGTTCTGCAGTATAAAGAAATGATGTAAAAAGGAGAAAGAAATGGGTAAAAACAGTAGGAACCTGAAGTGCGTAATCAAAAGAATGATAATGTGACGCACAAAGGTATTTTAATTAGTGACCATATTTAGGTAGATACGGAGAACAGGGAATTGTTTTACTTAATGGCTTCCACTGTTTATAGCAGAAATTTTACTTACTTTAATTGAAAGATTTTTGCCAAGTGGAGAGCGTAAAATCTGTACTAAATGATACACTCTCATATTTACATTGTTGGATTTCGGATGGATGCTGCGTTGAATATCAGCATTTTGCTGACGTTTCGTAAAAAAAAAAATATGGGAAGCCATGGCCAAGCCAGATGTCCGCCGTCCGTAGCGAAGTCAACAACTTCACTGCAAAACAGATCCCGATCATTATTATGGAAAAAAAACATGAGGGACATATCCAATGAATTTGGTAGGTCGAAGACCTACCAAACCACCATACCATACCATTTTATGGTATTCACAGAACAATGTCCTCAATTTTGATTTTCGCTGATCAGGGTTGTTGAACCGCTTTCCGCTACAATGATGTGAGGAATATCCGTTAGTGGTTTGCTACGAATTTGACAGATATTCCTCACTTTATTTCGCTGAAATGCGTCTCTCCACGTGCGGCCGGGTAAATTACCAATTTGAAATATGTCACGTAATTCTGAATACTGTACTCTGACTGGTCGAAATCAGAATTGAGAAAATTAACGTACATAATACTAGAAAAGTCTACGAATTATCAGGATTTTTCAGATACGTTCGCTCTCATATAGATGATTCGATAAACATACCTGATTAAATTCTAATTTCAACTTTTATAGACAGATAGCATATAAAATCGCAAGTAGAATGACGCAAAAAAAAAGATCTTTCAATTGAAATAGTACATGTCCGGCCTGTCGTTATGGGGTTTTTTACTCGCGTGGAGTTTGGTGAGCGGAGCCGTAGGCGAGACGGCCATTCATGCGATTCAAAAAATCCCATAACTATAGCCGAGGATCGATATTTTTCCGTAGCGATTTTCACTTTTCCGCGTTCAGGCAAGAGTCCGTACCAATGTCCGGGCGAGGAAAGGTGCAGTAGGAAGAAATCTTATTTTCATCGGGCTGTGTCAGAAAAGTTACTCTTCCGATAATTGGAAATAGAAAATTTTGTTCATAACTCGTAAAAAAAGTGGATTTTGCACTCGTTACGAAATATACTATTTCGAACAAAACAGAAATTCACAAATGATCGTTCTTTCACTTCTCTATTTATTTTTGCTTATAGCTAAGTCAATGTCATTATTATTGACAACAAAAACGATTAGGTGATGTATTTAACGATCAATTTATCTTCCTCTCTAGATTTAGAGCAGGAAATGTTTTTATATCTTAGGGTAGTGAAGCGAAAAATTATATAACAATGATGTAAAGAATACGTGGTATTGGTAAGTGGACAGATAAGGTATACGAAGTGGCCACAGTCCGGTCCTTTCGGGGCACGATCTAAAAGCCTTCAAGGAACACGAAACCAGAAACTCGAGCGGTTCCTCCTAGCCAGCGACAATTGAATCGACGAGTGAACGTGACCAGAATTAGTCTTCTGGCGTTTTACTGTTAAATGTTTTCTTGTTTTTCTTATCTCTCCTCTTTCCCTCGCTTTTTTGCTTCCGAATGGAAGCCTCGGAATCGCAACATTTTTCGATTTGCAAGTTTTCAGTACAAATGACTAAAAAAGTCATGAAACGTGCAAAGATGTCATTAACACAATATTGGCGTGTGTAAATATGTCTGTCAGTTTGCTTTAATCTACTCCTACAACTCCCAGATGATGACTGCAAGGACGCTGAAATTTTAACTTCTTATTGACTCTACTACTTCTGAATGTGCGCTCTAGTTCAGTTCAATCGAATGAGTGTGTCTGGAGATATTTTGTGTCGATATCTCGTTCACTAATATGTTTCAAATATTTTTTCTTTAATACAAAATAGACGCCTATTCAACTCGACCCAGAAAATAGAATTTTCCCTGGAGCAATATCGTTTCATATTCATTGTTTAATTTTTTCACTAAAATGGTTTGTGCGCATGATAGCTTAAAAAATAATTGCGATAGAAATTTGAAACTTGGTACGATTGCAGGTTTTATAATGAAAATAATGGGATTGAGATTCTGCTCAGCGGGTTGATCCATCTATTGATGAGTTTTACTTCCGCGATCTCCGGTCTTCGTCGTTTTTTCCTTCTCATCTAGTTTTCTCTTTATTACGTTCCTTCGCGTACACTCATTGGTCGATTAGTACCGGTGGTTTTATCACCATTTGCCTCCTTTATTCCGTGCGATCGTGCCCCCCCGATAACTGGCGCCCTTTAATTCGTTATCCGTGAGTGATTAATCGGCCCTGCGATAAGAACGTGGAACGATCGCGTACCACTGGTTGAACTAGAAAACACGCGATGCCGCGCGGCTTCGGGGTACCCCATTCCTTCCTCCTTTTTCCTCCCCCCCCCCCCCCCCCTCCCATTTTAACCATCCCCCCAATAAAATTTCATCCATGTTAAAGTCTCACTTAGTTTCCATTGTACAACTATATACTAAATTTGCTGGTTCCCAATTGATGCTTCAATTCGACGGATTTCCCATTTAATTTTCACTTCGTTGGGCGTATATGCTGTTATTATGATCACCAAGTCGTGCGGTTCAATTTCCGAATCGCATCGAATGACATCAATGCAGCCACTGTATGCACTCGTGAGCCGGTCTGCTTTCTTTATTACTTTTTTCACCTATTTTTCAGTCCGATTTCTGTTACGCTGAAACAGCGAGTGGAATTTTCGACGTGGGTTTACGCTTAAATTCACAGGATAGAATCAATTTACCCATCCTGTGCGATATGCCGATATATGTTTGAATTTTTTATCTCTTTTAATGACGTGAAAAAAATACTAGTGGGCGATTGAAAGTTATTTGAATACGTTGGAATATATATGATGTTCTGATTTACAAAATTGGGAATGGTTAAAAAGATGGCGACGGCATGGGAGATAGAAAAGAGGATTGGTACTGTGGAAAATGTGGCTAGTATTGTCGTAATAATGGAAGAACCGAAGATTAGTTCTGGGATGGAGTGGAGCGAGGAGCTTTGAGAGTGTCGGAAAATGCGGATAGTGCTCAAGCGAACAAAGAGCGTTGAAACATAATAACCTCATAGTCTAGCTTTGAAACAGCTTTGTGGCCGTTCTGAACATATGCTGGGCGCTCTTGATCTCCTTTTCTTTTTGATTCATCGTCTCTATCATGTCGACGCAAAGAGGAGAAACTTTGACAGTATTTTTTTTATTTTTTGGTAATCTTGTAGATATCGTTTAATATAACATAGACATGAGAACTTGGATGATTGATGATGCCAGACGAAAAAAAGATTTTTTGATCATTGGGAGTAATGCAATCCCACGAGTCAAAAGTATTTTCCACACGTGTATCGAATAATAGTTTTCATCGCAATATGAGTAAAAGAATGTAAATAGTATGATAAAAAAAACTTGGGAGATTTATCTCGAGAACTTTGCATAGAAAATGTCCCCAGAGAAAAAACAATTGTCTATGGATTTTTTTTCTACATAATATTTTTAATAAAAATAACCAAAAAGAAATAGAATTTCGGATGGAAGTTCAATAAAATTCGGTAGCGAATTCAATAAACTGCTTTGTTATATTTTTCTCACATGTAATTGTAATTCATTGGATTTCAAATGTGAGTGGAAAAATTTATTGCAAAATTCATTTTTCTTCTCAAGATTTTCTTTTTTTGATATTTGCGGCACATCAGGATTCGAGGATTGTAAATTCTACCGATCAAATGCCCCTGAAGAGAATATTAACTGAAACTAAGGGTGATAGTATATTTCGTAACAAGTGAAAAAAAATGGTTTTTGGCGAGTGGGAGGTTTATATAATCCCACGAGTCAAAAAACACTTTTTTCACGAGTTACGAACATAATTTTTCATCTCAATGTGTCGAAAAAACATTTACATTATCTGAAATATCAAAACTAATAGAGCACTTTGACTGGAATCAATTCCAGTTGAAGTTGATAGACGACAAAGAAATATTATATTCAACTCCCACTCAGTTCCTACTAATCACATCAACAATGTATCAGCATCAACAGGCATTATTGAGCGACATGAGAACGACTGTCCACAAATACCAATCATACATAATTTCCAACCATCAACGATGAATATTCGGAGAATGACAATGGCCATACTGACCTTGCAAAAGTGATTGGCATTATCAACGGCCGCTGTGTTTCTGTCACCAATTGCACCATAGAAAATATGTCAATCACTAATATCTTCACTTAAAATGTGAACAATGCATTATCATAAACTACTTAAATTGCAAAATTCATCTTACAGTTAATTAAAGTAAAAGGAAGAGGAAGGAATAGTTTGAAGCAAATGAAACGATTTATGCAAATAACTGATTAAAAATAAAATTGAATCCCTTGACGGATTTGTTTTAGTCCTGAACCGAGCAGGCTGGATGGATTTGTCGATATCTGGACCTCGCCATAAAATGATATATTAAATTAATTTCAGATTGTGTATTCCATTGGTCCAAAAATCATGTACACATCTAGATATCTCCTTTCATATATTTTTTACTCTACGAAATATTATTGGGTACAAAACACGCCTTCTTCATCCGAATGCCCACGGCTAATACAGGCCAATGGTACTCGACACGACTAAATGCAAATTATGTTAACGCGTTCAGAACTATTGGAGTTAACATCCGAATTAGAAATACATTCGTACAAAGAGGATGATTACAGTACAATTCGATCATATGCACGGATCATCGAGCATTGGAAATAGTCTGAATAAAATACGTAAAACGATAAAGTTCTTCGGGCCTGGGTTAGAGGTGGATATGTACGCACGCAAGCGTTTATGTTTACGTACCTCATGGGAGTCAGATGGGTCCAATGCTCGTTACGGAAAACAATGTGGAGAGCGTCACAATCTACCAATACCATTCACCCCTCAACAAGCCACAATTGATGAGTGATTCAATAAAATTCCATTGATTTTGGTATGGGGTATGGTTGAACCTGTGTTAATAATTGTATAATGTATCGTTGCTTTGCAGAATAATGCAGATTTGGAGCATATTGTCTTCATGAACCTTTTTTCAGATATATAGTACACTCGAATGGGAGATGTAGATTTCTATTCGAAATTTTTTTGTAGGACGGGTTATCGCCGTTTGGCTTTCGATTTTTTGGCTTCTAAAACCAATGACAATTATTTTTTCATGTCTAGAAATTCGGAAATTGTTGGCGAAATAAGTACAGAGTGTAAATATTATGTAAAAATTTGTTTGAAAGAAAATGGACAAAATCTGATTTTTTTATAAAGTAGTTAATTTTGATTATAGCATAAATTAGCTTGAAAATGAACCTGCAAAATGGATCGACCCGACAATTTTAACCACCGCAAAGCCATATTGTTTCACTATGAGCATCATCCTAGTGTTATCATTATTGTTATTATTATTATGGTCATTATCATTATAATGGAAATGATTCTCTCCTTTCTAAACAATCAGTTTCCCTATTGTTTCACAATGTGTAGGTGCAATTGTCAATTATTATGTGTTCACAAATTTTTTGCATCTGTTTTGTTCATCGAGAGAGTTTTAGTTGAAAACTATTAGTAAGTTTAGTAATTTTCTAGACAATTGGCCAACGACAAGTAATATCTTAATACTTTTTTTATCGCCACTCGCGCTGTATTACCTATCACCGTTTCAGGGGTATTAAAACTTATAAACGCTTATCTTTTTTCGTAGGTTTATAAGATATATCTACCCCGTACGGGGTGAAAAAAAAATTTGCACTCTAGTTCACTACCAGAATTGTCGATTTCTTCTCTTTCAGTACCCCTCTTAATTACAAATAGAGAGGAAATTTTGGTCTCATTAGAGATTACTCGCCTTAATTGAGTGGAATCCCTGCTGATTTTACGATTCCACCGCGAAATTTCCCCAGTGAATGAAATGCGTATGTAGTATGAGTGTATATTACGCTTAAAAGAAAAATGTAAATGTATTTGTAAATATGTATAAGACTATGTCAGTCTTTGGTAGACAAGAAAAGAATATTTTCAATTACGAATACATGTGAGGTGTCCTAATTCACAGATTATGGTTCCTTACTGTGTGATGATGTAAATGATACACTTCCATTTTACCAGATAGTTGCTGCGGAAACTTTAGGACTTACGGTTTCACCTATTATATTATTAATCAGAGCGTTAAAATACCACCATATTTTCAACAGTAATAGGTCAGAGTTTCCCAAGTAAGTTCAACTTGTAGAATTTCGAATTTATCTTGTTCACGGATACAGACAGTTTATTCGTCACCTTTTACCATTCCTATACGAGTGTGCTCCGCAGTATGCCATTACCATTTAAATTAGATTTCCGATACTTCCAGTGAATTAACGCATGGTTTTAGTATTTTAAATGTAATACATTTAATAGTCGGTTGCATTGTATCGATTTTAAGGGTCACTGTTCCCTTACCACAGGTCAATAAATTTCACAAAGTATATGGATGCAGATTTCTCTGCGTAAGTAGAATTAATTACTAATTTGTTCGCCTACTATTGTTTAGTGTCGGATCGTCGAAATTATACTGGGAATATTTCTGTGACAATACACCCATGGGCTTTCATACTATTTACGTAAATTTATTAATACATTTCCGACAAATGATAGTTGCGTCAAATTTATCATACACCAGTTGAACTAAATGATAAAAAAAATGACTTTCCTGATGCCTTTAGATCCATTACAATTCGTCTATGAATTATTAGTTAGTACTTCAACGTTATTGTATTAGTGTTGCTGCTAGGAGACAAGACAAAAAACCTGGGAGTTATCATAAGAGACGCCTTGTCGGCAATAAGGAAACGGGCAATTTTATTCAATAAATTTTATAAAATAAAGCCTAAAATTGGAACTTGTTTTTAAGTTACATCAACTAAATTCTCATCATACGGAGATAAATCTTATCTGGAGAGGATGTCATAAATTTAGGAGATTCGAATTAGTTAATTCTGCACTTTGGGGTAAGGAAACATCGACAGTGTAAGAGGTCAATATGATTAACTTCTGCTATAATATTAATTTTCTACAGGTTACAAATACTGTTCTATAATATGTCAGGAAATGCATTGAAACTAGATACCATCGGTTTCACAACCTTATAATGTGGGATCGATTTTAAGGTTTCAACTGTATTGCATGATCCTAGGTGCATACATATTCACGATGGAAGCGTTTTTATCCCATTGAGAAGTAGGTTTGGTGGGTTCAGAACAAACTCAATATGCTCAGCTGCATCGTTAATCTACTCGAGTTGGTGAAAACACTATGTACGTTTACAATTGTTCTGAATTAGTACAACGCAATGAGGGCAATAGAGAACTGGTTGATGCAAATTATTCCCGAATACTGTGAAAAACGGATAAATTCATTTTTGCTCCTGACAGTCGAGACACTTGAGTGACTTGAGCTTGTAGAAAAGATTTCTTTTAAGAATTTGTCCCCTTTATTTGAAGTCGATAATAATAGCAATAATTCTCTCAATTGCATAATCTCATTAAATTCCAGTATTGATGTAGATTTTCACCTGCATCAGATCAAAGGTTCGGTTATAACTCCAATGTATTCTAATAACTTAGCAATATAACTAGCAATAATAACTTAGCAATATATTAGCAATAATTAGCGAAATAACTTCATTGTCTTTTCCCGAAATCAAGTATCGCAATTCACAGTGAAATATCCATGTACCTCGATGAAAATAGAGTAAGAAGTAACTGGGAAAATACGTATTCAGATTAGTGCCAGAAGGTGACGCTGCTAGAAAATGATAATGAAGCCGTAACTTCATTTCAATGTTCAACATTGTAAATTTGAATTCAATTACAGATCAAAGCGTTTAAGATACTTCTCATTCACTTTTTTGATGTTGCATTTCATTATCAGAATTGAACACTAACAATTGAGTTATTCATGAATTGACAATGCCGGAAAATTGGTGCATGAATTCTCAACATATTAGATATTTTTTATTGCTATATGAACCAGAAAATTACCAGTCCATTCGATACTCTGAATTCACTTTTTAGTAAGAAGAAATTTCATATTTACATTTATAAATGAGTGCTTGGGAATAATCACTTGTTTATACCCGAAAACAATTAATCATTTGTTTTTCTGTTTTTGCCCTTTGATATGCCTAGGCATATGAGAAATTTATTCAGGAATTGAATGTCGTTGAATTTAGATGGCAAACTCTTCATTAATTTTTGACAAATTACCAAAAAACCGGTGATTTTGAAATAATTAGTGATCCGTATTATCAAACAAAGAAATACTGAACCTGGAAAAGAAATGTAGGAGTTATATAATTTCCTGTAACATATTTCAATAATGATAACAATGGGTTCAATTTAATCCAGTAGAATAGATCAATGAATACATCTGACTACTCTATGTAAGATGAATTGAAGTAACCACAAGTTCTCGAACAGCTCTCAAACTATTTATAAAATAATTCACAAGGATCTTGTTCCATAAATTCACACGTTGTAGGTTTATCCTAGTTGCGGAAAACGTCAGAATAGACACTGTTCACTGGTGCATATCCATTATCTTGGTTATACGTACGAGCTACAAATTGCTTCGCATTTAATCATTGAAATAGGCACGTCTACATATTACCATGGACCCTGAGGGCTAATACACCAGCGCAATATTCTGCGGGGCAACTGCTGCTTAACTATTTCACTCGAAATGTTATTATTATGATCAGGAATGGCCACTTGGTACTGGCACGTTGTAAATTTTAAAAGCTTTTCTTGCGCTTTTTTCTTCTGTTCTTCATCAGCCCCGTCCTGTACAGCCCATTTCAGAGGAATCTCTAATTGAAGAGAGTACGTTGTACTACTGGTACCAGTGACATGAATTTCAAGAAAAGGGGAATAAACCGTAAAGTGTTTATGCAACAAAGTATTCAATATTTTCTTTTCGAAAACACAGATTAAGATATTCGCATAGGCGAAATAGAAAAAAAAATCTCGCTTGACCGCTTGTTCTAATTCTTTTTAACCTTTTGCTTTTCTTTATTCATAGATATTCCAAAACCAAATGGAGAGCATATTCCTTGAGTTTCTTTGTTCTGACTTTTTATTATTGAAGCTGAGGGGTCTACAGTAGCAGTGCGCGGAACTTCGCGAGAAAAGAGGAAGGAGAGGTAAAGGGCTATATCTTGGCCGCTTCGTAGTCACGCCACTTGTCGGAAGTACACCAACGCCGCGTGACTCGAGAACTCGTAATTGGGGCGAAACGTTTCTCTAAACCTTATGGAGGTGCTCTTCAGCACGTACGACACACTTAAGCACGGCAGTGGGTATTGAGAATGGAAAAATATAAAGGAAACCGATGAATTTGCATTCTGAGAAGCCATTTGTATGTACTGGCTCTTGGAATACTTTTCTATTCGGCTAGGCTTATGGGAGGATTGTGGATTGTTTGTTCGAGGTGATTTTTTGATCAGCAGCATGGCAATACTGTACACAAGCGTTAGTAGCAAGCTAAAGACAAGAGCTGAAATCATATGAGCAAAACGACATGAATTGACATGTCAATGCATACAATAATCTAATACTTTTTAGTAGTACCGTAGCGAGTGGCGGTGGTGATATACATGTATATGAAGACAATTTTGCACATAATCCAATAATCTGTGGCCTAGATGAATTATGAATTATAATTTTACAAAAGCTGGAAAAGCTCACGAAATTTGACTAAACGGAATGGTAATGGTAAAGGGAAATGTTGTTTCACAAATCATTTTCCGTTGCAGGAAAATGGCATTTGACTGATTATACGGTACTGGGCTATCCTGTACGCTCATTGACAACCTATTCAATGAATGAATTTCATGATATATTTTCCAGTTTCGACATAAATTTACCAGAGACCAAAAGTGCATTCTATGACACGGATGTTGAACTTGATTAGTATTTTTTTTCCTATGTTTACTCAAAACTTTTACCAAATTAATAATTCTTTATCGGTTATTAATTCGATCACAAAGCACAATTTCACCGAATTTTACGATTTTGTAATCGTTAGATGTGTGCTATGACAATATCCAAATGTCAAGGAAGGAAATATCGATAAGTAAATATGGGCAATTGTAAAATGAATGCTGAGGGTTCAATGGTATTCGACTCAATACATTGAGTGGCGAGTGCTTACCAAAGGCGACGAGTGAGCGGGCTTGACGTAATTCTATTGCGAAAAAGATTGTGAGTTCAATTTCCGTGGAATAGAAATTTTTAAACGAAAAAAACAGCACGCCTAAACTTGCTAATAGAGTGATTGTCTGTTTTGACATGAGAATCCTGTAGTTTATTATACTCCTAGGTTCTACAGAAGCGCGAGTGCGGTACAGTGTAGAATCCACAGCCGCAAGCGTAGGGTTGTACAGAGTACTAAATACGACTTGAAAAGAGAAGTTCAAAGGCTGCCATTTAATAAAAAAAATTACTGATCGGATCTGATGTTGAACGCATTCATTGTCAGAATTTATTCACTTGTTATTGCATGTCTCAGTAAATATTTAGGTCGACAGTACGAATGGCAGGGCTCGAGAGAAATCGTCAAAAGCTTGCATGGAATTGTCTACTTGATATACTGATAGAGGGTTAGCAACAAAGTGAAATTTTAGGGAAAATTTACTGCCAAGTTTCAAAACAGCGATGCTGAACTTAAGTTGAGGATAAAAGAGCCATGAAATGTTAAGTTTCATGGAAAATTCAGAGAAATTTCAAAATTTTGATAAGTGTAAAGACGAAGTTATCGCGATGTACTTAAATTCTCAAAAGCGTATGAATATTCCTTACCGAGTTGCACTGAATATTCTGTAAAATCTGAATTTTCATTGATTTTTGTTTTTAAATTATATTCAATGTCATTGGCCTGAAAATTTTTCGTAATTTTTTTATTTCTATTAATTATCTGATTTAGGTGAGAGCACTTGGAATCGGATTGCACTCGTTGTATTCCATTCCACATTCTCATTAAATATCAAATTTCTTGTGTGATATTTATCCCTCCTATTACAGGCAATCTCTCCAGTTTTTCATTCAATACCTAAAAAAACACAAAAAAGTTGCACTCACATTTCCTCTTTACGAATGTGAGCCACACAGAATTTGTAGGACGAAAGCAGTAGCTAGATCAAAGCAGTTTTTAATCGGTAATGAGAACATGCAATGAGGTATCCATTTATAATTTAAATAAATTCACTGTATATTCATTGGCGTAGTGATCGCCCGATACCCATTTTAATTCATGACGATTCGTCGAACAGTTTAGCGTTTGAGTAGACGTAGATTCTCTTGTGAGCACAAGGCGGTCTCCTTGGGGGTGTTTTTGATTTGTTGGTTCCCACCAGAACGCCATGTCTACAGCATAGACGGCATGGATAAGAGGCAGAGAAAGGGAAGTGCAGTGGTATATAGTTTGGGGCGGGTAACCGCACATTATGTGATTTCTACAGGGAGAGCTGAGCTAACTTTGCGATTGAATTGTGAAGCGACAATGGCAATCTGCCAGGAGTCTCCTCGTCTTGAAATCTCAGTGATTTCCTTCGATTTTCACCAATTTTATCATTTCTTATTTGATTTCATTTCGCTCTTAGATTTCTTTTTCGTTTTTTCGAGACTAACAAGATTTCATCCTTGTATTCTATCATTAGTGATATAATTTAATTTTCCTAATGGCATTTATGATTACGAAATCCACATTTAGAAATTGGGGTCGTGTATTTCGGCCATCAGTGTAAGTATGAAATTTAATTACAACTAACTGACTAATCTAGTTTACTATTGAAATACTTCATCAATTTAAGATGCAGCACGTAATTTTCTAATTAATTAAAAAATTCATATCATTCAATTAATTCATCTGTACCACAAATTACCGAACGCATTGCTAGTTGATAATAAATAATTACTAATCAATGATTATTAAGTAACTGGTAAATGATTAATTAAAATAACAAGTCATGACTCTGATGTGAGTTTTATGCTTAGAATATGAAAATTTTGAAACTAAATATTTCTAACATCGAATATCTTCCAACTAAATAATACTACTTTGAGAAGAAAAATGCTATACACAAGTTTTACCCCATTACACACGTGAATTACCTTTTCTCTACGCGTTAGTTAGAATAGCAGAAAAAACATGAAAATTATTACGTAAAATAATCTTCAACAACTTCAAAAATCGTACCTAAATTTGTGGGCTTCCACAAAAGGTTATGCTTACCAAAAAAAATGATGAAATATTTGGTGGCGACACAACAAAAACCATTTAGTAGAACCGTCACAGGCGAAATGATGTATGTTTTTATTCTTTGAATAAATGGGATTTTGGAAAAAAAATTTCCATAAAATGAAGCCTCTCAAAATTTTCATCGAGTGAAATTCATCATCTTGACTGACGTCTACCCTTTTTAAGAATGCAAAATTAAATGAAAATAAATCACAGAAGTATTGGCGTGAGTGTTGTCCGAGATTTTTTTTTGTTCAAATATTCTTATTTTTTTGAGAGGCTCACTGAATATCGGGGTAGATTTTGTTCAGTCGACATCATGAAATTGCAAATATAGCGCCGTAATTGAACAACTTAAAATGTTTTGGAATCAGCTGACATGACTTGATAGTATAAAATCACAAAAAATAGCCTAAATTTACTACAATTAATCCCCTTCAAATCACATGTACGAGAATCTAATTGTATATTTTATAGAATATAATATTTTCCAGGTCAAACCAGCAGCATTGGAGTATCGCAAATCGATATTATTTACTTGCATTTACGGAAGCATCTAATAATTTTTTTATTTCCCACATTACAACCACAGTGTTTTTCCATGATGGCAGTATTTTGTTGTCTGGATCCAATAATCATTGTAACCGAAATGATTCATCAACTTACTACCCATTCAATGACAATAGTAATTATACAGGGTGTTAGGTAATGATCCGATTGCATCTGGAGGGTCGATAGGAAAAATGGCAGGTTCCGGTACAAATGTAAAAAAACGATTTATTTAAGGAATTCTTTTATTTTAAGGATTGAAATTTGACAGAAAACCGTTCAATTAAGAGATATTTTTGGTATCCTCTTTTTGTCCTTTTATCTATCCCAGGAATGTGATATATGAAGAACTAGGAAACGATTAAAACAGAATTGGAAAAATATATCTCAATTGCAGGTTTTTACCTGATTATCTGACATCTTGTATAATAGGAAAGCTCCCAGAATATTGAAAGAATGGTTAGGCTTGATTATCCTATACTTTCCTCCGTGATTCAATTACAGAAAATAATGTAATAGGAATAATCTCACAATTACAAGTTTGGCGGGCCAACTAAAGCGTTAACCCCTGAGCGTTGAAATATTCAGAAGGCACTTTGCTATGATTCGCAGTCACACCGTCACACCAATCTACTGCACTGCATATCTGAATTTTCAAACAAACGGGTCTATTCCACCAGGGTCTTTAATAAAAATTCAAACGAGCCCTGACGGAGAATATGGAGAATGCAATTGGAGTATTCTCCTATTCCAGTACGATTCGGTGAAAACAACTGAAAATCTACCGTTGGGTATTTTACACCCCGTTGACATGTTGCGGAAAATGTATATTACAAGGGACCTGTGTCGGGGTGAGTTTATCCAGAGTATTTGCCCGATGAAAAAATGACGAGAACCATGTTGAAACATATAGTAGAGAAAGATTCTGGAGATGCGCAAAGTGTAGCATTCCAGTGACGCCTGTTTGACCCGTGCTGCAGACTGACTGTGAAAACCGGGCAGAACGAATGCCCGAGACGTGTTAGAGAGCATTAATATTTGACGTAAAACTCTTGTGGATGCTCTGTGTCCGGGAGTACGTACGTGGGACGTCCCGTGGGGTTGTAGTGTACGCCGGTGCGCCAAGTACAGGAGTGAAAAAGAATGAGAGAAGATTATATATAACTGGGGGGATGTGAAAAAAAGGGACGAACCATGAGCCATGGATACGTTCAGGTATATATATACTTGGAGAAGGATGAATCGCATTATCCCGGGCTACATGTCTATAGTCGCACAGCTCACCTGGCCGCATTACGATTTTAAGATAGAGACCGATTGTTTCGCCAGCGTGAGCCAACTGCAAACGAGCTGTTCTGCCATGAGGGCTTGGCCAGGAAAAGGAAAGAACGCTCTCGCCTCAAACATTTACGGTGGTCTGTGAACCTTCATTCTCTCGCTCCCTCACCTTTAGTTTTCTTTCCTCTACATTCTTACAGTTTCGTCGACATTCCCAATGTGTATCGATTCCCTTTAGCTACCTATGAATAAATCGATCCTCTGAGGCAACCATTTCTCACAGCAGTCCAGGAACAATTTTTCTGTAATACGTCGTTAACTGAAGCGTTGAAGATCACGAAGGAAACACTCGAATAGGGAATGAGGGAAAGAAAGGTGAAGTACATAAAAGGCCAATGGTAATATTGTGCGTACATGCTAGTGACCTCTATCTTCAAAGTAGATGACCCCTTATGGCGAAAGCTGTCGCGTATGTCGCTTTGCATCAGTACCCTCTCTTCCAGTTTATATTTGTTTTTCGTTATAAAGAATTGCACGACGCATTGTACCTCGAGAGCTTAGCAAACTCCCCGTTTGAACGTTGACCGCTGCAATAATCCCCTTGGATGTATGATTATTTCAACGTGTGTCCTCACTTCTTCAAAAATATTAACAAGCTGACAAGTACATTCAAAAGAAGACTGCGATTCCCCATTTTTTACAACTACATGATCTACTTTATTGAGCTCAGTTAAAATTTTTTTATTATTATACAAGTTGAGTCGCAGGGCCTTATTAGTAGTTTTTGTTATGGAACTATATTTTTGGTCAACTAATGAGAAATTGATTGTACTTTTCCGAGAAGTAGAGTCTGTAATAAAAAAATCATCTTGGGGTGAAAATAACTGAGTATTCCTGCTAAAAGAGATATTCAACTATTGAGCGGAAAGTGGAGTTAAAATTTTCGATTATATAGCATAATATCAGAATTTTAACGCGATCACAAGTCGTTTCATTTTCCTTTGTCTTACTTCAAGAAATATTTGATAATGTGATGTTCACATGCGGGGTACTCTGAAAATTTAGAATTAGATAGAATTTATCACAGTTCTGTATGGCGCAAATGTAAATTGAATATCACTTGACTTACATACGAATGTATATAAAAAATCGGTTCACATTATTAAGTATATTTAAATATTTAAATAATTCCGGAAATTTTTGATTAAATAGTAAACCACCAATCTATGTTACGACCCATGTTCCAATTTATTGTCGTTGACTTTTTCTACATATAGACAGATATATATATATAGATTCACTCACTGTTCAACAAACCATAAAACGCCTCTCAGTATTTTCCTTCCAATCGTCCATCAATGCTGAACTAGTGGAATTCATAAAATAATTCGTTTCAGATGATTTTTCGTCATTATAACCTAAAATCATTTGTTTGTGCGAGTAGAACAAATCCTATCCTCACGACTCAATGAAACACTGATGGAGAAAAAGTAATAAAAATAAATAAAAAAAGAAAGGAAAAGCCATCCGTGAGAATAAGATCGATGGTTCCGAATTTTCACCATGAATGTTGAAACTTTACTAACTTAAAAATCTGAGAAAGCGAAATAAAAAGATTTGGAAAGGCTTTTCCAAAACCTCCCATTTTTGCGGGGCCCCCCCCCCCCCCCCCCCGCCATACTCGCCCCTGTGGTTGGGCAATGGAGAAGAGACTTTTGCACCTTCACGCCACTGGAAAAGTATCGAGTTGTGGAGAAAAACTTTTGATCGAATGCACAACGACATTCTTTTTCTCCGCCTACGATAAACTCTACATCTGTCAGAATATTTAAAGAAGTTTTCTCACGTGCGATATAAGAAAAAAAAAATCCCTGAGTGGTACCTCAGTGTTTGCTCGTGGAGTAGACCGGCGAAAGTCATTGGCGAATGGCTCATTAATTCACCCAAAAATGTGAGAAAAATCTCGGTATAGCCCTCGAGTGACTAAGGAGCATATATTCCACAGACTCACCCCTCTGACACACCGTACTCTGGAACTGAGAATATTCCTGAGAACATTCGGCCAAAATGCCAAAGCTAACTTTGCCCAACATACCTAAAAACCCACGTCTCCTCACATTCCCAAAATTGCTGTACCAACTTGTAATGACATCGTGGGGCCATCCTTACAATTAACTTGCTCGTTTTCTCTCCATTCCACTTCGTCCCGAAAACTCAGTTTATCTTGTACTGGTGAGAAGGGGAGATAGGGCAACTATCGTGGGCTGCTCTTGGTTGGCCGCACCGCGGGCAAAGTTTACCCTCATGGATGCACACCATCGCGCACTCGCGCACACACAAACAGATCATCATTTTAAGGAAAAGTCGTTTCGTCGCCCTCAAGGCTATAAGCTCTTGAGCAGTACAGGGCCGTTTGCACTCGGCCACTCCAACTACTCGTTACAACTATACACCACTAGTGTGCGTTTTATATATTCTTTTCCCTTCTACTGCCGCCCTCTTGAACTCGTTCCTCTCAGACAGCCTCTGAGGATTTTCATTCTGCTATCTAAAGAAGATAAAACGAGAGTTTTGCAAAGTCAAGAAGAAGAGTCGACAGGTTGAAACAAAAAAAAAACGTGAGCGAGACAGAGTGAACGAGAAAACTAAGGGACACACATATTTCCCGCCGCAGCGGATGTAGATTTTTGGATGTGCCAGGTACCCAAGTTAGCCGCTTCGGACGTCTTTTCGCAGCCCCCATTCTCCATCGGTCCTTCTCCACTGTGAGGTATAACCTCGGCGCTTTCTCTCCTCATGAAAATACTCGAGAATATATATCCCTGTTCTTGGGTTTCGTGTATATCACGGGATTCACAGCGTGAAATTTATAGCGTCCTTTCTCTCTCATGTGTTACAACGACGCAGACCCCTCAGCGATGCGCTCTGTATAGATTACACTACGGCACACCTGTAAATACAATGTAGATGGTACAGTTGGTCTTCCGCATCACCGCCATATATGCATTTTCACTTCAAAGACCATTCGTATTTCTATTCCCAACTGTAGCACTTATCTCCACTGCATACTCCTTGTTTCCTTGGGGGTAACAATGCTGGCGAAAAGATACTGGCTTCTCTCTCACCCATCTCATACTCCACCATTTGTTGGTCTCTGCATATTTTACACCATCTCTCTGCAGTTGACAGTTTCTTATATTTAGTTCAAACGTATTTTAGCAATGTGTCACGATGCCAGGCGTATTGGTGTCATTTTACTTTCCGCCTCTTATTCACCATATTTCCATGCTCAAGTTTTCTTCGTCTAGGTGTGAGAATAGGTTTATTCCGAAGTTTGAGGGAAGAAGTTTCGAGGACGGCTTTAGTTTCCCTGCGCTAACCGTCTTGTAGAAGAATATGTGTTCAACATGTCGTTACATACTGTTACTGAGCATCTAATTTTTTTAATAAAAAAAAATATCATCATAATAGCATTCATTATATTACAGACAAATATATGGAGAATCTCAAATATATATTCCAGAGTTTTATATATGTATGTAGATAATGGATAATTGATATCTCTACGTTAGCGCTTTTATCACCCATTTAATTAATTGCATTAGTTATTCAGGAATGAAAACCAATATTGGAATTGGTGAGGTTCTTAACAAGATCCTATTTGTGGAATATCAGATTCAGTCAAAACATTAATATTTAAGAAAAAGGGAATTTGGTGAGTAGAAATACTATCTCGTACATGCACATTTAATGAGTAGTAATTTCTCTAAACGATGAGATGGGACAAATGCATCTGCAACAAAATCGATATAAATACTTGTAGTTCTCGATTTCATATTAATATATATAATAGTTATGACACCGACAGCAGTGGCCGTGTGGTTGGATTGCTAGACTCGCGTGCCAATGATCCGGGTTCAAGCCCCGGCGACGGCAGTGAAAATTTGTAGCTCTAATCTCAGTTTCACTGCTGAGTGGTAGTCTCATCAAAGAGACGGCTCCACCTGTACAGATTTTTCTCTCAAATGAGATTTTCCTTCGTCATTCGGCGTAAACCACTTTGGACAAATAAACTTGACTTATCAGGAGATGAAATCCTCATCAATTGAAAGAATAGTCATAAAACAAAATACTAGAACAAAAATCATGGAAAAATTAATAATTTTATCTTGATACAAAGAAATTGGTGTGTTCGGAACGTGTATTACTTTTGTAACGACCCATCTTCGCTATTGTGGTTCTTTATTATGAGGTGAAATTATTCCAATACAAAAAGTACAATTAAATATTGTGCACGCATTACTCCTATAAATTTCCAAAAAACTGTTGAAAAAATGGTAATAAAATATATTTGTACAGCATATTACATTAAGGATAGCCCTATATGCCTGCATTCTATGTATTTTTGTTATCCTGAACATATTAATACTTATTATTATCATTTGATTTTATTTATATTATTTACGTATCAAATACATCAATTTATACTGGCTTTATCCATCAGCCATGAGTTGATTAATAACAGGACTGTCAAACGATTTCGAATTACGAGAAGTTTCTACATTCAGACAGCACTGAGTTAAATAATGTATTAGAGAAAGGTCATTTCACATGAGACCACTGAAATAAGAATTTACGGCAATAACTATGAACGATACCCAATAGCTTTGGAATAGATACATATGACAGCAATGATAGCCACGAGTAGTGATGCGTCAAAGGCGCAAAAGGTGGCAAAAGGCGTTGCCGTCTTGGGATCAAGTTAAGAGGAAAAATATGATGGAGTCTATACGACCAAATGCGACGAAATGTGAAAAGATATACAGCTCTATTCAGCATTCATACACCATTGATACTAAAAGCGGAGGTCTTTGCTGAAGGCTGGTAAAAAGAGACGAGAGCATGAGGGGCAGTATTTTATAACCAGCTTGAGGCACTATGTACTCTACATCTGTTGGTTTTCGTGCACCAATGTACCCATTCCCTTTCTCGTATATACCTGCCGGACCTAGTCCTGAAAGTCCGTCCATGAATTTTCGATAATCCAAATTGGATTCTCCTATCGACGCGTGAGAGAGTAGAGTACAGTCCGGGGTATACGACTAGTAGAAAATAGCAAGTTCTCACGGGGCCCCCAACAAGAGGAATTGTTTTCTCCCTCCCAATGCAACTCATCCTTTCTCTTGTTCTTTCCACTGAACGTTCAAAACCATTCTTCGTATTCTCTTCGTTCAGAGTCACGGATTCGCTTCTCCAAAACTCCATTCTACGTCCCTCACTCCTTTCATTTTTTGGCGGTCGCTTGTACCTCCTATCTATAGAGTTTTTTTTTTATTTCTGCTTCTCTTGCCGATCCATGGAAGTCCTAGTAGTCACTCATGTAGCAAATTGGGACTTCCATCTTTTAGAATGTCGATTAGAATAAAATCGAGGAAACTTGAGGATACTCCTCACAATTGTTATCAATACAGTCAACTATCCTCAGTCGTTTTAATTGAGTTAATACTGGGGTTAGTAATCTATTTATGAGGTCTTTGATGAAGTTTCAGGGTAGCGGATTGAATCGAGTTTGTGAAATTGTCTAGTAATGATTTCACAATAAATGGGACATTTTACCGAAAATGTAATGGTGAGTTTCAGATGATGAAAATTATCATGGGAAGTATCACATGTAAAATAATTATTCCAATGGCCTCTGATACGCAACCCATTCCTACTAGCAATTCAAGTTTATGAAAATAATGTGATACTTGTTATAAATGTACATCACAGATATATATGAAATAATTAAACTGAGTGGGTGCCATGGGAGCTTTCGATTTGCAATCCAATTATTTGCATCTGTATCGTGGATTTGAACCCAACCGATACCGAAATAACGTGATGACTGTGCTTTCGTTGCCTCCGACGTGTGAAACTCGGGTATTACTACTGACGTGCGCCCAGTGGGTAATCCTGTGGATTCGATACTCGTTCCGAAAATGCGTATATATCTCTACCATCACCCTCCATTTGCTCGCTCTCTCTATCCTTGTTTTCGTTTGGCTTTCCATGTGTTTTCATTTGCAGATGGTGTACACGAATTCTTTCGCACTCGCTCGCCTGTTAAATCCTTACTGGCTCTCCACGCCCCTCCCTGAAACCTATCGCTACTTTTCTTCTCACTACCTTCGTAAATTAAAGGCGTTAAAAAATGCCGACTCATTTAACCGAATACGTTTTCTAGGATTAGAGCAAAGTGAATTCATACCTTTACGAGAATTCATACATTAACAAGAATCTGACTTTACAAATAAATATTTTATACTCTGGCAAAAAGAATTATTGCAATTATATGGAGGAAAAAGGAAATGGGGCGAAATCTGAAATCATAAATTTAATGGGTTCTGCGAAAATTCAATGACATTTTAGAAGTTTAGACAGCAAAAGGTGAAAATTCCTCAATTTATTTGAATTATCAGTTAAATGTGAATATTTTCTGTCCAATTAATATTTTCAAAGTCCAATTAAAAAAACCTGAAATTTCTGAATTTCATCGCCTAAATTGTTTTGCATCTTTGGTCTAAAAATGTAAGAGGGCATATCACGATTTTTAATGAAAAAAAATGGATTTTGTTTATTCTGTTATTGTTTGTACAAGTTTTATTTCAATCATATATTTTGATATCTATCGGTATTCGGTGTTCGAATAATTAACGATGATATCACGACTATTCAGTTTTGTTCCCCAAAGAAAACGACTGGATTTTCCGTTGAAACGCTCCACTCCTGTAAATCTTCAGCCACAATCCGGTGATGTCAAATATCTCACAGCTTCGTTTTTTTTTTCGTGTATAAAAAAATTATGGCCCTTCAGATTTAGAGCTTTTGCATTGATTTTTGTTACTAGGTCTGAAAATCCCTAGCTTCATTGAACTAAATTAACAGAATATTCTTGGATCACCATACGCTTTAGGTTCATTTCTTATTTTACCATTGACCGAGGATTTTTTAGTTTTGAATACAATTTTAGTCATGAAATATGTTGAAAAATATGATGAAGATGGTAGACAGTTAGGATAGTGTAATGGAAGAAAAATGGAGAAGATGAACCTGGATTTGAGAATCAAACTTGGTGCTCCACGTACATTCCATCTTCCTCGATGAGGAGACACTTGACATCCCCGTTTTCTCTGAAAATTGGAGTCAGATCGTTATTAAAAGTTGATATACACTACGACAACCAGAGAAGAAAAAATCTTCAGCCACGAAGGAAAATATCTTATTTCAACGACAATGTCAATTAACGACAAAGATATACGTGAAAGACTTTCCTCTGACAGTTTGATGAGGGTAAGTCATTAATTTTATATCATTATTGGTCGAATTATCGTCATACATTTGAGCCTGGGAGATGAAACAGTACGTTTATGTTCACGTATACATATCATGGACGGACGACATTATGTCTCCCTGTCACCAGGAAAATACTGAATTATGGTGAATGACATTATTCAGACCAATTTGTCGATAAGTACATTTAGGGGACTTCCGTTGTAACAGCTGAGTCATAATAAGAATAGTGAACATTGAATTATTTGCTAGTGTCGTTCGAAAATTCCTTATAAACAAATTTTTCTCTTTCGTACACTCAATTAAATTAACATCAAACTATCCGAGAATTTTTAGAAAAATTTAAGCAGAAATATGAGAAATACTACTGAACATCTATTATCGAAAGAGAATAGTATACAACTGTCGTTTCTAATTTTAATATTTTGAATAGATGTGAAACATGCCAATATATAAAGAGCTATTGATTTTGCTGATTTTGTGGACGATTGGAAAAATAAAACATCTTGTCCGTTCAAGGTTCGATAATTGGGAGCTTATTTAAATACCATAAAAAATCGGTTGTTTTGATGTAATAATATTCAATTGTAACTTCTAATAATAATGATTATCCATGTAGAACGAAACGAATGGGAAGAGCTCGGACCAATACATGACTGATATTGAGGAGAATATGGTGAAACATGTAAATTACCAGTCAAAATGGAAGAAATGTAAATATGACTATGGTTACCCATGGATGAAATAGATGGTTGTAAATTTGTGAATTATGGTTCGGCTCATTGTTATTTTGCTGCAAATACGTACAATACAAAGTCACAAATACCACACGTTTGTGGACAGTACAACGTAACTTGTTTACCTCCCTCTCTCGCTTTTGCCTCATTCCATGGCCTATGGTTAATCCGATTACATCGAGAAGGATCGATATTTTCGCGTGAGTTTTCCCGACAATCGTACTGGGGGGAGATAACGCCACCCCCTCCGCCACCCGACACATTTTATACGCGGACGTCGTGGCAAACGACCTCATTCACTCTCTCTTATGTCTCAACAAACCACTCACCTGCCCAGTATCCTCTTCGTGGACAATGGTTTCCGAGATTGTTTTACGTCGTGGATGACTTTTATGGCAGTTTCGATACTGCATAAATAAGGAGGTTCATTCTTATTCAAATCTACTGCAGTTTCATGCGCAATTGACATAAAAAGTAGAAATGAATCTGACCATGGTCATTGTGATTTTACTGATTCATGTAAAAAAAATTCTATAATTTTTGTTTCTTTCAATCAGAAAAATACACTTTGATGGTTCTGCCATATAATTATTTATTAAATCCACGTAACAGTGCATACCAATACGTCAGAATCATATAATTAATTCTAATAGACTCTGTTGCATGTCACAGATGTGTTTTTATTACTATTGGAACTTTGGTATTAACTCTCAGAGCTGAAATTAAGAACCCTGAAATCTTAAAACTGCATGATATTGAAGAAGCTAGAATATTTTTACTTTGTGACTATTCATGAGGGCGGGGCATTCGGCTCCGGAAATATTGATGACATACCATAATTCATAAGGAAAATTTCAGGAAACGAGGCCGATAATTGAAGGTTTGAAGGTTGAAGTTAATTTAAGAATCTGAGAATTCTGTATTTTGGTGTCAAATTCCTCAATCTGCTAAAACCACGAATGCTGAATTTCATTAATTATTATGATTTAGTAATTGTTCATTGTTGTCTAGTATTTATTGTCTGGTTTTTAGTACTCTACAATACAACTCGTTTTATTTCATCTAGCCGTGAAAGTGTTTTTTTTTTCATTCGTAAAATGGTCGGGTGCTTCAGTGTTTGGACTACTTGAATTCTGTTTTTCTTTGAAAGATGTTTGCTAGACTTGTTTGTATAAATAATGAAAGGAATTAATAAAGGGTAGACAGGTAAGATAGCACAGGTGGTCTTTAAATGTTTTCTCCGAAAAATGAGGCAAACGTTGAGGTATTTTGCACTTACCGTCTGGAAAATGACTCTTACAGTGTCGCAATGTGGTTGCTTTGAATAAATTGATCGTCTTAAGACATACAAATTTGTAATTTTTCCAATGCTTGGGCGTACACAAGATTCTCCATCAAGCTGTTCACTAAATTGAGTCCGACTCAATTTTATTGTTCATTGTACTTAGTTTAGGTACTAAGTGGTAACGTAATTCAGTTTCGCAGAAAAGTCGATAAAGCTGCTGATTACGGGGTAAAGAATGAACTTGGTGAACCTTGGTCTTGCAGAAGAGGCGAATAAAAAAATTTGTTTTCTATTTATTCTTATAATTTGTCCGATGCATCGTAAAAAGGTGTTGCAATTATCTTCGTCAGAGTTTCCTAAAGAGCTTGAAAAAATAAAAAACGAAATGACTCGATAATTAACGGTGTTGAACGAATGTTAGTTAATTTTTAACTCTGGAGGTTTACCAGTTTCTCCGTAATCTACGTTCGGCGACAGAAAATATAATAGGTCGGGGGGACTATTGAATTAGCATTCTGAAAAATGTGGTAATGGAAATAAAACAATATTTTCCGGGTTTTCAAATGAACTATTTCGTTTTTGAACAACAACAAAAAATTTCCACAACATTGTACTTGAAAAACAAAGCATACAAGAATAAATTCGCGCTTCGTCAATTACTGAGAAAATTTTGAATTTGATTCCACAGAAATGGATGACTAGTGCTCGTTAAACCTTTACGGCGCTCCTTAATTCAGACAGGGTTGTCCAGCGAATACTCACCGTGGACTTTTATTTACGAGTGGGGGCGCGGTCGAATGTATATTCTCACTTCTCGAGTAACACGCGCCTCGTGTCTTCTCGTGTAAATGATCAGCTGAAGAAATTTTGCCATCGTCTGAGTGTCGCTTGTCACGAAGATTTAATCCGATTAGATAGATTGATTAATTTTCATTTTTCATTCGTATTCCCTTTGCTTTCATGATTAACGTGTTACCTGCTTCTGATAATTCTATCAATTTACTAATTTGTCCCCTTGAAGGAAAAATTTTTCTCTAATCTCAACGTTTAAGCTAACAGGTGCCCATTCCCTGTATGACGATTCTCCGGTTTCATTCGTAGTCTTCCATTGTAAACAATTCTTCTAACAGAAAGTTCCTTTTTTTGTATTACAAGCGAGCTAAATAAAAAATGTCATATCCTTCCAAGAAATGATTAACTGAGGAAAAATTTTTATTGATAATTAAGTTGTACTACAGAGTGTCCTAATTTCGATATTTTGCGCTCATGAAATTCATACACCTACTCTAATTATCTCTCTGTAATGTTCTCCACTGCAGAGGGAAATTGACACAACTCTGATCGGCTTACAAGTCCGTTTCCATTCCGCGGGTACACGCTGAATATTCGCAAACAGAAAATCTCATTCAGAGCTTGATGTCAAGGGGATTTAATCTGGAATAAAATCAAATCTATGGTAGTTGCAAGGAGTAAATGTTAAAAAAGCCATAAATTCTCAAACAAAAATTAGATATGTACTGACAAAATCAATACTGAATTCATATGCATCGTTAACTTTCATTTTGTAAGTTTACTGTTCAAAATCGGTTATTGTGGAATGTAGGTGTCTCATGAACGATGTAAATATGTGAAAGTCAGAGGTTTCACAAAATTCACTTTATACATGACCTTAAACTCAGTGCTCATTGCTCATTGAATTAAACTTGAACCCGGGAAGTCGAACTAGTCCGTACTCAGCCACGAAGGTTCCCGATGTGACTCGATAATTTTCGTGAATATCGGTCCGTTTAAATGTTAAAATTCTTGTTGCGGTTCAAACCGATTTTTTTTATAGAGTATGTGACTTTTTTTCATTGAAAAGAATACAAATTCTTATAATTGACGGCACCAGAAGGCGTATTTCATGATATTTAACACGTGAATTACATATAACTTCTCGCAAATTACGTCTTTTTTAAAATAAATTATGCTTGCAAATTTCGAGTTTTACGAGAATAATTTTCCGCATGTTGTATTCACCTGAATGGTTATTCAGATAGTTGGATGAATACTTTGTACATACAAAACACAGTATATATTGAATGAGATATTAAAATATTTAATTCCCAACTCAAATATTCGTGTAAATATAGTAAAACATACGAAATATTGATTTGTTGAGATTCACGCTTGCTTAGTTTGGTACCTGCGGAAATTGCCCATCGGGCATGTTAAGCTCACAACCTCTTCCTCCATATATGGACTTTGAGTTTGATGTATACCGCCAGCCAATATTTAGCAATTCCGTTCGATCGAGTGCATTAATGCAGATTGTCCGGATTGTCCGCAGATCGAAAGTATGTGTATTCCGTGCGAAACTGCATCCAAATAGATTCATCCTTGATCATTCGGCTATATTAGTCTTTGAAAATCTCATATTCTAGTTGAAGCACTCTATGGCTCCCCTGATACAAATGCTTAAATCACCATGTCTCGTCAATAATACATTAATCAACTTTAGGTTATTTTAATCTCTCGATGAATATTGAATATTATAGAGGGAAACAGCATCCAGTGATATTCCTTTTGCTAGACGCGTATCATTTTCATCATTTGAATCATGAAAATTACGCTCTTTATTCGAGGGACAGAGAGCAAAGCCAAGTGTCTTTGTAGATACAAAAATCTCCAGATTGCTTTATTGAATAAAAATTTTCGTTACATGTCTGTCTATATACCACTAGGTCCTCCTCACTCGATGTTATGTTAAGCAAATCTTAGGAATACATCTTCCATTTTTGCATCACAGAAGGGAATTTGTCTAACGTATGGCATTCTTGTACCGGCCCAGAGTATCATTAAACGGGATTTACAGCAGGAAAGCTACGATCCGGGATTAATCTCAATATAAAATTGATGAGAAATTTTTATTGAATAAATGGATAGGAGTCGTCGATTCTCAACTCATTTTTCTCGCTGTTTCCATTAGCAATGAACGGAATAAACTTCTTGGTTTTTTTCATTTCCACAATCAGAATATATACTTTGAGATTATTAAATTGACACTTTGAATGTGAAGCAAGCACGCTTTTGAAGAATATTAATTCAGATTTATGAATAAGGTAATCGATGATTCGAAAGCACAGTTGAAAATAAGTCCAAACCGATTTGCACCCGTCTGGGGTGAGAAATTTTCTCTAGCTTCGAAACATTTTTTTTTTATATTAATAAAGAAAATATTTTTTTTAATAAATTAATTTGAGACATTACGCTCGCAACCGTTCATACTCAGGAATATTTTCGTCAAGGAAATACAACAATGAATACAATGAATTCATTAATTCAGTTTTACTTTGTAACGTACTCAGTCATAACATATACCACATCTGTTAACTAGCTTTGTGTAGCTGCTTTGAAACGACAGTATAATTGGAAGGATTTTTGTTTCACCAAAATATTCATTGAAATTACATCATTGTTGAAAATGAAAAAATCTCTTTTCAGCATTTTTTCTTTCATTAAATTAGTATCCATTTTCTTTTCAACTGCTGGCAAGGCTGTCAGAAAAGGATGATGCATGCAATGTATACTGGATTGTAGTCGAGAATATTAAACACCATAAAAACAGGCAGAAAATTTTGGTGAAATTTAGTATGCGGCTTTCGTCATTCACTGTAATTTAATGAATTCATATCTGTGCCAACGAAGGTTGTTTTGAAATGCACGGTGTGTATGTACTGAGGGAATGCATTGTATTCCAAGTGAAGTTATACCAGACGGTGAGAAACTCCCGTGATATGCCCCCTTACCCTCAGTGTCTCCTCCCAGTGGAGGTGAGTGGCCAGAATATTGTCTACCCTGGAGGCTCGACTAATGGTTGTCTAATTGCTGGAATGTAAATAAATATCTCCCAACCGGCTGTGCGTATTGTCGCCTCTGTCATAATCTCATGGGAGTAAGTGGCTCTATGAAGATATACTGTTTTCGGACATGCAATCCTATTTGAGTACCTGGAAAACGTTTTATAAAATATCTTGGATGATCCACTTGAACTTGAGGTTTATTGACATTATGCCGACATTTTTTCGTAAGCGAAAATTCTTAAGGCATAATTAGCCTGTGATCATATTATCCTGGAAATCCAATTCTAGAATAATTTCTGGAAGAGGAAATATTTAATTTCTTCCTTAATACATTTGTAATTGAGCATTGAAGGTATACATATTTATTTGTTGAGAATTCCTCAATTTCTTCTTATCCCTTCTCACGTCACCAGGCATCCATTCGGCCTAATTGGCCTCCTCCATGCGTAAATAATCTGTGTTGTACGCCAATAAAATAGCACAATCAATCAGCCGAATTTGCTATGATCAAGGAACTAACCTTACTACTAAAATATTCTCAACAGCAATTTCGCTCGGGTAGTTCTCCATCATCTGGACTAATTGGATAGCTTTCTTTCCAACCACGACACTCTTATATCCATAATTTTTTACGCTACACATATTATTAGCGATTTTTTACAGCAGTGCAGAAGAAACTCATACGGAAGTATTATCATATTACAGAAATTTCAGTGGGTGCTATCATGAAAAGTGAAGTCGAGGAAATCTCATTCTATCAAAAAGCGCATAGGTATACAAAATACCTAAGAACAGTAGCATAATAGAGTATCATTGTGGGTATGAGGTGGAAGAGCTGCTCGGGGCTGCAGGTAGACTGGGAACGTTTAGAAATGAGAAAAAATGAGGTCTGCGTGTCTCGAAGGTCACCCATATGCATTAGGTAGAACTGGCTAGAGAGTTGAGTATCGCGCGTATGGAGTAACTCTCGGAAAAACTCTCGCCACCAGAGACTTCCACATGTGCTCTCCTGGATTCCCTCATACCTTTTCCTTTAACCATGATAGTACCCTTATATCTCAGGCATAGCCTCTCCCGCGTTTGAACAAATGTATTCAATTTTCTCATCCTTCGCTGAGCATGCGCGATAATTATCATGCACCATTGTCCATCCAGGGAACACTCTTGCCATTGCATACAGAAATTTGGTCAGAAGTCTAACTTGAAGGTATAGAACTCGACAACTTTCCTCACTCGCCTTTGGTACAGAAGATAGTTTCTAACATCATATACATGTATACCGTTACACTCCATATCTCAAGTTCACCACTTCTCCGGGTAATGCAACGACAAAACTTTGGAGGACAAAGGACCGTCGGGTTTGGCCGTTTTACGTACGGTTGGCCACCATTAGCACCATCGATCTATCGTTCCCTCGAGGATTCGGATTTTCGGTATACCACACATCCACTGGCTGGGCGATATTGTGGAAAATTGAGGGTGGCTTTGTGTATGTGTGCTGAACCACTTCATCCTGCATGCCTCAAACTCTAAGACATCTCTCTCTCTCCCTCTTGCACTCTCACTCTCACCGCCCCTCTCTCTCCATCATTCCTACGGGCATTGCTTTTTTTTTCAAATTGACTGAGAGATCGGGTTGCCTCGAGGCACAAGCCGGAAATTTCTCGTTTCACAAGAGTCGCCGGCGCCCGACGATCCAATCGCCTGGCATATTTTCTTATCTAGCGAACGAAAACTTTTTATAAAGTGTAAAAAAGAGATACGGGAGAAGGAGATCAGCGCAGAAGAGGTAAAACTTCTCAAAACGCAAACAACGCGTGAATAATATTTGCAAATAGATACTATATCTTGAATACACCACTGCTTCTATGTTGAAAGACGGCTATTTATTTTTCTTTCTCTCAACTTCCTAGCGGATATTTAGCTTTTTTCTTCTCGCATCACAAGTTTCGTTATTTGCTTTATTTCAACCTATCAACAAGCACGCGGCAACTTGCCGCTGTGCTCTGAGCCACCGCCGTGACGTCAGTGAATGCAAATTCCGTTCCCAAGCCCCGGTCGACATTCCACTTTTATTGGCATCAGGAGAGAGATCGGTTGATATTCACCTCGGGTGTGCCCCGTCGATGAATGGGCTTACCGTTCGGGTTTTTGGAGTTACCTATAGCTAGCGGGGGAGGTGCAGGTATGGAAATTTGGATTATTGCAATCGTTTGGTGGTTCGAAGGTGGTTAAAGGTAGTGTATTTTTAGTTTTTTAGTATTGAAAATAACTTAATTTCAAACAATTGAAAATTTGACCCCAAGTTAGCGGTGTTAGTGGTTGAGGTTGTGTGTGTGATGAGTGTCTACATTACCCTATTTTTAATTCTAAATAAAAAATCAATTGTCCATTTTCTCCCCGCTGAAACCTAATTACCGCGCCACCACAGTTAATCATCTTTTTTTGAGCTAATAATTACATTTTTGAAATGTCTCCGAAAGCCGCAATTCGACTTGCTGTAACATGCAGTTCCCTGACAATTTTCTGGGCAAACTTGTACGGATATTTTGGATAAAAATCTTCCTACCCGGACCTTAATTAATAAGTGGAAGAGAAGCGAGCATATCAATCAAGTACTGGGTCACCTTTGAGCACCATTAAATTTTGCATAATTTTATGCATTGAGTTTTCCGAAATATGCACCCATCCCGCTAACTTGGGGTTCAATTTTCAATTGCTCATATATAAGTAACTTATTTTTAATACTAAACAGCGAAAAATACACTAATGTTAACCATCTTCGAAACACCAAGCGTTTGCAATAATCCAAATTTGAATACCTGCATGTCCCCTGCTAGCTATAGGTAGTTGGTTTTTGGTATACGATGGAGGGAGCTCTCTCATCAACCTACGTCTGCCCCGGGAGTTACCAGCGGAGGTCGCACTGGGACGATTCACATCAAACTACGTTTGCTCGTATCAAAACGAGCCCAATGCTGGGAATTTTATTTCCATTTATTTTTCACTTCCTTTTTTTTCCAAATCTCTGTTATATATAAATGAAACGCGTTATGTTTGTTTGACGTGTGAAAGCGGTAAATATCCGACTTAATTGGAAGTCAATTGAATGTTTTTTGAACGTTGCATACGCAATTGCCGTGTCAACGAATTGCCGTTTGCTCATCAAATTGTCTTCCGCTCGTATGCGGGTCAGTGGAAACGATGGAAAGTCCAACCTGTGTCATTGAGAAAATGTATTTGCGTGCCCTCGTTATCCGAAACTCTCTCTTCCCCTAAACTAACAAACGAGGATTCGACATGCGTTGAACACACGTAACCCAAAATGCTCGGATGTGTACACCGATGTACACAATGTGAATGGGAAAGGGAATAGTAGAAGGGGTCGAAGGTAGGGATGAGGGAATGCGGTTGAAACGCCAGTATGTTCCTGCGGCCAATTACTTGTTGCCATTCCCTTTTTGCTACTACCCCTTTTGGCTCCTCTCCATTGGCGTGGCGTTTCATCGTACCCGTCAAATTGATGTCGTTGATCCAGCTCGACGCGTTCCCTCACTCTCATCAAACTTACAAAGTGACGATGCCAAAACCGTATGCCCAAATGCCACATTCTCGATACGTCGTCCATGAATTTGATTCACTATATCCAACAACTCTTACCTTTCTACATATTGCATTGCTTTTACTTTCTTTTTTTTTCTCTGAATCACTTTGTTTTCCTGTTTTTCCCGAGTTTTTCTATATTTTGTTTCAATTTCCTAGAGGCTTGTCAATCAAAATCAATTCGGAACAAAGGCTGACTTTTATGAAAATAAAAGTAATAAAAGAAAAAGGATTCAAACAATTTCCAATCGTATTTTTCCTCAGTCCATTCTATGATTTTTCATCAACTCAGTATGAATGTATTCGGTTGGTTTATTCTGTTGTTGAATTTTTGTTACAGTTACACAACTATGATAGATACTTCACGCCAATTACATGTATTTTTCAATTTAGTTTTGACAGAGATCGAATCACTAACAAGTTTGATGTTGACCCTCGACAGTCAGTTTATAGTGGCGAGTAGAGGGAGACAGGCGCTGAAGGTGAAATAAGCGGATTGAGGATTGAAGTTGAGGGGTTCTGGGAGAGGTCAGAACACTGGCTGTGGACAAGTGAATGGGACAGATATATCGATGCAATAGAGTTTGTCCAGAGGGAGACATATCGACATGATGAAATTGAATATCGTCGTTGGTGGCCACGAATACGATGCCCAAACTAATACTCGAGGCGAATTGAAATGAAGTCCAGACGGGATGGATATCGATGATTCGGTTATATAGGTTTTCTGTGGAAATGTTTCAGTATCACATTGGTCTTCGTATCCCTACGGTATCCTGCATGATGGCAGTAATGGTAAGAGACGAGGGTAGGGCTAGTGGGGTACACGAATTGCTTCATCACACCGATGCTGGAACAATTAAAAGACACGAGCTTAATTAGTTCACGTCGGTGTCCGATGGTACTCAAGCTGCCGCAGCGATTATCCTTCGGTTCTCATTTCGACCACGCATTCACTCTTTTTAGGTTCTTTTTCGTTAATCCTTTTATTTGTCTTTTCTCCACCGATGTTGGGGGTGATCTTCCCTTGTTCCGACCTGCGTTACTCAGAATGCCGATGGATGAGCAGTCGCATTGCTTTTATACGTCTGCCTTCGCATGTCGGGTACAAGTACTATGGACAGCGCTCATTTTTTTTTATCCTCGGTTAATGTGTTTTTTTTACGACAAGAATCGATCTTATATAAAAGAGTGGACGTCCAGGAATTGACTTGGAAGGTCGATCAAAACCAAAATTGATCGTTTAAAGATGTTAGACATCCAATAAATTTATTTCTTGAATAACGTACTACAGGTGGATAACAATGTTTGGATGTTGAGGGAGATATTTTGATCTCCATTTATTGTTGACATTTTAATGAGTTTCTGGAGGCGAAGATGAGTTTAATTGACAGGTTCACTTGATGACAATTTGCAATTAGCAATCGCCGAAGCAATGATTATTTATTCAAGAAACCTTGGCCCATTGTTGCAATTAATTTTCATAATAGACGATGCATTCAGTTATGAACAAACCTATCAAGACTTTCAATTGTATTTTAAAAATGCTATATGAATTATTGCCGAGTCGTGAGCTCATTTGTTAGTATTGTCCCTGTAGTTTTATATTTTGAATACTGAAATTATTAGTTTTTTGAAAATAGAGAATTGCACAGCTGCGATGCACGATCCCATTCTCATAAATATTCTATCATTACCCAATTCATTATTGTTCATGACAGTGCAATTTCGAACTAATCTTCATCCAAACCATTGTTGATATTTCCCACCAATAATTTTCGCTCTTAATGAGTTTTTTCACTATTTCTTCTGTTAATCCCTGTCCCTGAACACATTTTTTCTAATAGCTTTCCTTAACCGTCATTAAGCCTCAAATCTTCACGACACCCTTATTTCACCATTGATAATCCTGTCCAATAAAATCAGTCTATTCTCGACGGTCGGGCGTCAACGATAATTAGATGAATGGAAATAATTAAACGAGAATGGTTCCACACCTCCCTGTTGACAGGGTTGCTACTAGTGTTACTGATGCTATTCAGATGAGATTTGATACGTATCCCCAAATTTCCAACCATGTATTTTTTATCCACTAATTCCGTTTCAATTTTTCAATCTATGAATTTGATTTCGGTACTACCTCGGGACTGTTATACAGTAAGCTTTATCATTGCTTAATATTTTTTAAGTATAAATTATTCAATAAATGAGATGACAACAAATTGATCGAAGTTATTCAGTAATTGTTTATCATCACAGGAGAATTTTTTCTATTCCACGTTTCCTTCATATCTCGAAATAACGAATCTGATTACTGGGGCGGGTAATTTTTGTATCCAATGGAATGATCAGATTTTATTATTCAAAGAAAACTTTTTTAATTCCATTGTGAATTTTGGAAAAAAAAAGAACATTTTGAGGGCCTCAGGCCTCTTCGTTGATGACGCGAAGTTGTTGCGATTAATTTATTTGCAGCTTTTGAAATCGACGGATTGTTGTAGCACGAGTATGCAGTGCAATACCATGGACTATATTGGCTCCATGGCCTCAGGTTGGAGCCCAGAGAGCCCTGGAGGTCCAGCGTTATTTACGATCACTCGTTTTTAACCAACGGGTTAGTTTCGAAATTTTTCACGTTCACCCTTGGATCACTCGAATAGGCCAGAGAGTCGCCTGCATAAATCGCTTGATTTGTCATTCTCCGTCACACTTTTCCATTTCCTATCTTTCAGATATGTATATGGTTGGGAAGGAAGAATGACAGAGTTTATCTTCTGCCCATTTGTAATGCTTACCGAGAGAACCATAGCAATATTGACAAAAGGAAAATTGTATATTTAGTAAAATTTAGGGTTCTCTAGGTCCGTTAAGATTAAAAACAAGAGCGTGGATTTCCCACGAAAAACACTCCAATAATAATTACCACACACAAGATTAGTTGAGACTATATATATAAATTTGGTAAAAAATGGGCAATTGAAATTTAATCTTTGTCGTTATTGTCAAGACAAGAGAGCTACTATGGCTTACAATAAGCTTGGGTATATGAAAATGAAAACAAAATTAAACGTATGAACACGTGTGAGTACGATAGTTCCAGTGCAAAGAGACCGAACAAGTTCTAGAGGCCTGTATCGATGCTATTGGCTATAAACTTCGTCAGATACCGATATAACGAACTGATTTCCATTTTATTCTCGGCTGATCATTTAAAATTGCATTATAAGATACAAAATTTATGTACTATGAAGATAAAATTCTTAAATACTGAATGATAAATTTGTAAGTACTCAGATACTTATAAAAAATCATAGCTGTCTTAAAGGTGACGAGGGAGTTATTAAATTCTCGTGGGTGTATACAAGTTGGAGTTGGTTCACGGTGGCGAAATATAATATTCTCCATTTCTTTTGGGAAAATAAACATAAAGAAAAATTTTCATGATCCTGAACAAAATAGACTTCAATTGAGTAAATTCTTCAGTTAGTTCTTGGAATAAAATAGACTTGAATTAAGAATTTCGTTGTGATAGAAAAACATATATGTCTTCAATTAAGTATTTTTATAATACTTGAATGGAGGATCAGTATTTCACGTCGAAGATATTTTTTCGCATCAAGAGATGTTCTTCAACGTAGGTTGTGAATTTTGTTGCTTGCAAAATCAACGGCAACATTTTTTCTTATGAAGACATTTCAAAATTTTTTTATAAACATCGCGAAGTAGAAAATCACGAATTCTTCCACTTTTTCCAACAGCCTATCCCTCTTACACCCCTGTAAGTTTTAAAGAAAACGATAATTGCGTTTTAATTAGACGATTTAAATGTTACGTCTAAAGACTAGCTGCTAGACTACCTTGAAAGACTCTTTCCTGTTAATGTCGGAATAAAATGATTTATGACGATTTTTCACGATTTAAAAAATTATTAAGAAAATACTTCCGTGTATCGAGTAACTGTTCTTTATAGAAGAGATTTTTTTTTTACTCTGTGGAGGGCGTAATACCCCCGGTAAATATAAACAAAGATGAGCATAGAGAGATTTAGTTGCATCTTCTGTGAGAAAATGACTTCACATCTCAAAGAAGAAATATTGTCGCATCCCTTGTTATCCGGAATGAACGGCTAGGCGCCCAAACACTCGTCTCTACTTCAAGGAACTGGAAATAATGGACTGCAAGGATTACCGAGATGTTTTGTATTATCCGCCTCCTTAGTAGAAATTGTTACAAACTCTGCAATATAAAATTAAAATTGCTATCCGATTTAGTATAGTATCGAATGTAGCATGCGACTTACACTGTGAAATTTTTGGCATACGAAATGGTTTCAAACGAGAAACAATAGAATTTTTACGAAAATCAGATAAAATCAAAGGAGACCGGAGTAATTTAGTGAATTCAGTCGTTGTAAACATAACTTGTAGAAATCGAAAGCAACTTTCTCTTCCTGCAACACCAAATCATCCATTGGTTCATGCAACAAGTGACTTGGCCATCATTTCCGCCACGTCACTCGCAAACAAAAATAAGTTTGATGTAAAAATTGCCCGATATTCTTATCGTTGAAGCAGTAGTTTCTGGTAATTTTCTCTGAACTATTCATGTTGGGTCTCTTACGCCGCTAAAGAAATAACATTCTTTCCACTCAGCATGATATACCCGGCGTATTCACGAGCCTTCCGGCAGTGGGTGGTAACTGTTGTACAACTTATAAGCATACCACCCAATGCGGACTGAAAATATTCAAGGAAGGTACATGAAACACTCGAGAATAATAATTACATGCAGTTAAAAACTAGACAGCTCGAGGAACGATGAGAACGCGCATTAAAATTAAATTTATTATGACAGCAATTTCCAAAGACAATGATTCTTTTACAGCGAAAAATTAGCAAAGGAAAACGAGTTTTATTTGTTCCAACGTTTTCATTGAATTGTGTCAGAGGAGAGTTTACACACACTTATCAAATTCCGACCCTTCCGGACATGGAGATGAGACTGCTACAAGTGGAAAAATTTTTGTATTCTGTTTCCATATCTACCCGCCGAATGCCTCAGAATGGTTTATTTATGACAAAAATCATATTAAAATCGTAAAAATTGTCCAAAGCCAGTGTTTTAAGAGTTCTATAAAAGATGACATGTTTCCATTTGTAGATGACCAATGGGAGATCATTATGGAATATTGAGTTATTGGATGGGCCAAGACAGTCTCATGAAATAAGTATTGCATCGACCTGTCGCTAAATTCTTGTGAGAATAGTATGCCAGTCGACATTGATCGCGTATCTCGCGTGAAATGACCACCTATAAAATTGAATAAATTTTTCTATAACTCCTGAGGGAAATTTTTTTTGAAGCCCTGGTAAAAATATTTGCTATTCATGTTACATTTGTCCCCGGAATATAATGACAGAGGCTCGGTAATGATTTCCGATTTACAATGACTTATTTTATTTGGTAACATTTTTCCCTCCTTTTTCTCCCCGCGGAAAAAATCAAAAAGTAATTAAATTCAAATTACTCTAAGTCACCGCTATTGAGATACAAACGTAATTATTTGTAAAACTAAGATTGAGAAGTTGGCGGGAGTTTTCGGTCGGATATGAATGACACTTCATCGTGACAGTCTGTAACACTATCAGGCTCAATTTATAGATTAATTAGGATATATTTACAGAGCCCTTCCTATGAATCAAAATATCTGCAACGAATAATATTACATCACTTATATGGAGCGATTATTATTTATTGTTGCTTCTTGATTATTCGATTACCTGACACCGAGTGGATATTCAGCGATAGCTTAATTCCACCGCAATTCTGAGTGTTAAATATCGTCCTCCCAGACGTTTTCCTAGTCAAATGATCCCCATAATTGCACATAATTTCCAAGGTAGTAATTTAACGTTTTAACTCAAGCGTCTCACGGTTAGTGCCGTGAATCGATTTTTCAAGAGCGCCGGTTCACCGCCCGGCATATTTATTTTAACGTTTCTTTTTCACTCCCCATCCTCTCCACCCCATTCCCATCAACTCTACCGTTATCCGAAAATCCTTGAAGCGCAAATGTTCCCCTATCAGGAGTTTCTCGTTTGTTTTCAAACAATTGAGATAGGAAGAAGCAAAACATTTGCCATTGGAGAGTCGAAAAATCAGGGATGTCATTGTTTATGCGATTGGAAACAAGATTTTTAAGTTTTCCACAAACTATTGTGACTTTTACTTCAGGTAGAAAATGGACATAGAATTCTAAAAACTTTCAGACCTGTATTCTTTCAAGATGGCACTTGAATTTCCATTGCTCTGGGGATGGTTAGGATTTCACGCGACAATGACTAAGGAAAGCCGTTGAGTTATACGAGATAGTGAAGTGGTGTACGTGTATTCTCATATCGACCCGACACTTGTGTTCAAAATTTGTCACTCGAGTAATTTACTTGGCCCCGAAAATTACATATATTTTTTACAAAACAAAAAATTTGCCGCCCAGGCGAGCAGACGTAAGAAAACGCTTCTCCTCCGCTGGCCTGTCAAGCGTTGCCTTCAGTAAGAAATATAGTCATGGTTTTCAAGAAGGAAGGGAGGAAAAAAATGAAGATTGGTAGGGAAACGATGGAGTGCAGGTTAAAAAATATGTATAGCCGTTGTGGTGAAATAAAGTATGTGCGGTCACGCTACGTCGAGAGTCGAGTGAAAGGAATTTGAGGGGGTTAAAGATATCCTGTAAAGCGTCCTCCATTTCTCACTTTATATTGTCCAACTTTTCCAATAATTTTCAATATGATTATCACTGAACAATTTTTGATGCTAGGTGTGCCATTTGAAGAGATACAGTTACAGTTAGAGAAAGGGAAAATAATGAATTTCATACACAGTTTATCCTGATTGTCGGTCTTATTCAAGTGAACAAAACGAAATATTTATCAAGAAAAAGAGAATTGATATAGAGACAGATATTGCTTTCATTACATGGCGATTAGTTATCCTGTTGTCTTTTTGACTGTTCGGAAAAAAAATGCCTATCCGCCCAGTACAATTCAATATTTATTAAGAATTATGCACTCATCTAGGTAACTCTTAAAATTGCGGTGAGAATGAACGAGTGAATGCCCTTATTGGGTTGCCCTTAAACTTTTTTGAAATTTTCGTGAGAAAATAAAAATTTCAACCTACTTTGCCCAGTTGTACGTAAGAATTTCCCTTCACTTGCAAAAGCAAGCTCCTTAATTTCCTGCATGGTAGGCTCATTTATAAGTTACGAGTCTCGCGCAACAATTTTTCAATTTCACAGTTATAGAACGAGAATCGATGCAGGACTAACGAGCTTGGGAGTTAGACGCAGAACGTGTCGGCATTCCGGCTGGTGCGTTGCTATAGTATAACAGAGAAATGGGTGAATAGGCGGAGACGAAAGAGAGGAGGGGACATTTCAGGCGGAAAGTGAAAAAATTCCATTTTCATTATTAACGATGAGCCAAGTGTCAGCCAACTGCGAATCACCGTCGATGGGTTTCACTGGAACCGAGAATAATTCTCATTATTGATGATATTGAGCCAGTCAACTATGAAAATATGCATACGATGTGAATTTGAGAGAAAAAAAATTGTATGTCCATTATCTGTTATCGAAATTATGTACACTGTTCATTAGTGAATCGCTTGGAATGTCAATGGGCTTATTACTTTCATTTCAAATAAATAGATTCCCTGCATAGCTGTCTCACACGAGTGAGGAATAGTAATAGATCTCCAATATGAGGAAATTTATGGACCCCCAGATGCATTTTATTGCACAGAGACGAGCGTAAAAAAGGTGACGAAAGTTTTTTTGAGTATCCAATGTGACTTTTTGCAAAATCCACTGAATGAAATCTAAATTTATTCGATTTTCAATAGATAAATATTATTACACGGTAAAAACCGCGTGATGAAAAAAAATTGAATGAATTTTTCATTACTTTTGAATTAAATCAAAATTAATCGAAACCAGCACTTGCCATTGGACGAATACAAAAAACATAATTTATCGATCGACCTCCTGAGTTCCATACACGATTGAGGGATCAGCCGAATTTCGACGTCGTTGTCGGTGATACTTCTGTGATTCAACAATGTTCATCGAATTACAGTATCTGTCATAGTCTTTTATCTTCAATAGTATTATGCACTCAAAGTACGTGGGCCGTGTTACAAAGATTGACTGACAAAAATATCTAATTTCACAAAAAAAAAAAATTCAATGTAATTTCTTCCCTTTATGTTCGTTTTGTTGGAAAGATCATCGAATTGATAAAATTCATGAAAATAAACGGATTCAGATTTAATTGATGCTCTCCACGGTGAGCTGTCAATTCAATTTGACCCAGAATATTAAATTGATTAAATTGAACAACGCTATTGGATGAATATTTATTTTTACCGGCCAGCTCCAGAAATAGTTCTTTTAGGTTGTCATGCCTGGCCGCAAAACAATGAATCATTAAAGAGCATTACAAATTCATCCGAGAAAGTATAATACACAATGACAAATTGTTGAAAAAAAGTATATGGTCATAAAAAAGAAAATCAACTCATCGCATGACCGATCTTATCTGACTAAACGAAAAATTATGCTCCGCCGGGTATCGCCGCTGAAGGGCCTCAGGTATGGTGGCCACCTCACTCGATCGATTCCCTTCTCTGGCCCGTCTATTATTCTTACGATGTTTATTACGTAATTCACCGATAGTGATCGTGCACAGCGTAATTTTTCCGCTACAACTTGCGCGTCATGACTGGGGGGGGAGGGGGGGGGGGGAGGGGGGGGGGGGGGGGGGGGGGGGGGGGGGGGGGGGGGGGGGGGGGGATGGTTCCTGGAAACATTACCCTGCACGCGTGGATAAACTCCATCGATTGTACTCCGGAATTTTTATTGGAATCAATGAATTATTGTTGGGAATGACTACACGGAAATGAATTCAAAATACCTTGCAATGTTCTGGAATGGAAATTGCTTCATTGAAATGCAGAATTTTACATATTGTCTTTTGTGACAAATTATCACTCCATTGTGGACTGGAAAACAATTAGTTTTATACTGTGAATCAAGTTTAATTGTATTAATAGTATATACTGCAGACAAAACGTTATAACGAGTTCTTATGTAAAAAAATTTTATATTTTTTTGTCTGCAGAAAATTTGATCGACAGAATTGGATTTTTTTTCTCAGTGACAAATTATACTTTCTAGAATAGATATTATCTTTTTATATTGGATGCATTAGTGGAAGAGGATGACGAAATTTTTGCCGATAAATGGTGATATTCGTTGCATTTAATTCTGCAAACTGTGAATTGGGAAAACTAAATAATTTTCTTTGGGTTTTGGACACCGCTTGTTAAAAAATCGGAGAAAAGTAATCGACAGTTGGAAAAATTTCAATTCTTTATATAAATAAAATTGCATAAATCTTCAAAATAATTTCCCACATTTTCATCGGCCACAACCACACGAAGTATTCTTAATAACTAAATAATAATTTATTACATCGGTTGAAATTTGTGTTGTCGATTAGAGGTTATAGCGCGTGAGACGGACGATATCACGTGAATTTAGTCCACCTATAGATCACTAAGAATATGAATTACCTTGAACAAAAATGTGATTGTGAAAGCTCATGGAATTTTTACTTTTAAATACAAAGAAGCCTGAAGAATGGAATGTCAGTCCATGGAATGTCACCTATGAATTTTTTTTTTTGGTTAGTTTTTTCTCAAAGCTTTGAGAAACTCTCTAACCTTTGATTGCTTTCCCAATTCCCTACTTCCACAATTCGCTGTAAAAGTTCTTTCACGTGAAATTGTACTTGTGAACGATGCGTGGTTGAAAAATTATGCCCTTAGATAGAGTCATTCATTCGCAAGATTTTACGTATTATTGTATTATTAATTCCTGGGTATTCGTTCAGTGAATTAAGACAATAGGATTCAGGAAGGAAGTGAACGCAATCGTGTTGGAGGCGGGGAGGAACACACATCGCCAGGTTGGATAGATGAGTAAGGCTGGTTGCACCTCGTGCTACGAAGATGGACCTTGGAGATAACGTTTTATTTTATGCCAAGGCTGCTGCCGTCCGGCCCAAACTCCAGGACATTGCACAGAGTCACGAATGAGGGGTTGCGGAGGGGATGTAATTGAAAATCGATATTTGCGCGAGGTTCTCCCCTGTGTATACAGGCTTCTACCACTGTATACCATTTACCCCCTTTCCACTTCATCGTCCCTCACCACATCCCTTTTCCTTGTTTCTTCTTGCAATGCGCTCCCCCTCACGACGTTGCGGGGTCCGTCCGATTCGGATCTACCCCACGTGTTCGTACAACCTCCGTGTCAGGCCAAAGTACCGTGCATCACGAATGTTTAGTGCCGATACAGTCGGCAAAGAGAGAGAGACGAAATGTGTGCACGTGTTGCTATACACCATGAACCTTACTTTCGTGACAAAAATATTGACAAAAGTTCTCCGATCTTTGGCAATTTTTTTCCCTCTGCCATTCAAATAAACAACTCATTGAATATTTTATTTTCATTTTCCGTCACTGGTTGCATTGACCGAACGAGGATTTATAAGAGTTCAGAATGGAGGAACCTTATCATAGAGAACTTCGTACAAATTCTTGAATCGCACGGTTTTCTGTCAAAGTGACCATTTTTTCATTTACTCAACATTTAGTCAATTCGATTCAATTAAACGGGAATGTAAACGTGGAACAATTTAAGTGGATCATTAAGGAACAAAAATATTTTCTGACCTTTTCCATCATAAGCTGTTGGCAGACAACAGTAGAAGTCCCCACTTTTTTAGTATCCATTTCAAGATCAATCAAGTGTTTCGCATGATTACATGGAACAGAGAAATGAACCCCATTTTTTCTCTGCAAATCAATCCCACGAAGCACTTCGACGTTACTGGCCAAATTTATTCACTAATTGGATCATAAAAATATTTTCCAATTATGCGTAAAATTCATCTAGTTAACAACTATTTCTATGCGATACGGAAGACTATTCACACAGTCCAATTAGCCCTAAATATTTTTTATTCTCAACAAGAGCATAATTTTTCAGATAGAATTGGCCAATTTCATGGAGGGCACTCACATGATGCTCGTGACCCCATCGACGCAAATGTTGACGAAATGGTCTACGTCAACGTGTGCATAATAGTCGCGTACTAGTGCTGATGATAACAGTCATTTAGATGGAGAGGTTTGTGTTATAGCGAGGAGAGTTGGACGAATGAATTTTCAAGGGTTGTCATTCAATTTAACCACTCAAGGCATCGAGATTTGACACGAAACTACTTGATCGGAATCGATCCATGGGATACGATACTTGAAACTGACAGAATCCCCCCCGATCCTTTGGAGGATTAGAGAGCTGGGTCAGTTCGTATTTGAGAACCATGGAGTGACTTACGCACATTGATTTTGATGAAGCCTCTCTCATGTGTAGTGGCATGAACCCTCGAACTGCCGAGTATTTCCAGTGACATTGAATGCGTCCCAAGAAGTTCAATCGATGATCTTAACTTTTTAGTGGCTGTGATTATTTAATGAAACTTGATTGCAGTGGATAATTATTAATCTCTAGTACTTAAGCTGAGGTTACAAAGTGATTAAGCCAAATTATTATGGTAAGAAGAACTTATCAATATTTCATACTTTTGAATAAAAAATGGAAAATCTTGTAAATTATTCAACGTTATGAGAATCTGCATTCAGTATTAAAATAATTTTAATAACGCCACGTCAAGCAGACATGGATGAATGAAAGTAAACATTCGTGTTTTCAGTTTGTGTGAGATAGAGGGGGATTGAAAATAACTTGGTATGACAGCAAAGACCGCACGATATTCCTCGCTATTTGAATTCACACCAGCCGGGACGCTTGAATGTCGAGCCAGTGGGATATTAAAAAGAGTTCGTCACTTCGAGATTTATCTTTTCTATACTCCTCTCTCGTACCCTAGAGTGCAATAACATCGTGGTGTTACCATTATAGGGATGGGTTGGGCCATGGAGCAGTGTTAGTGTGCCTCATATAACTCCACAAGAGTGCTGGTTCTTGACGATGAGTGTCATTTCATTCGAGAGAAAGACGGGAATTAATCTGAGGTTCACCGTCGGTGAATATTTTCGTTGCTATCAATGGCATTCAGAGAGAGATTGCCATAACAGCTATAACTTATTAATTCAACGATAGTAATTAAATATATAGCGGCTGCTGTCAATGAAATAAAAGTGTGAGACACAGTTGACACGTCGGTTCCTCACTCATCGTCATCTATAAATGAAATGTCGTAGTTGTCAATTTTATTTTAGAATTGTAAATTATGTGTTGTAATTAATTTTTCGAAAATTCAGTGAACATTACACGTGACAATCTGAAACGCATATGCGCTAGCCGCTCACGTAAATCGCAAATATACTTAGAAATTTTGCCATTATAAAATTAGTTCTCATTTTATCTTTCATTAAATATGCAATTGAAATAGAATTTTCTACTCCAGGTTTATAAATAGAGTAGAAGACTCCAAGTTTCCCGGCGAAGGCGGTGAAGAGTGATATAAAACTCGTAACTTTCTATCGCCCTGTATTCCTAATTAGCTCTCCAACTTACAATATTCTCACTTCTTGTGTTTACATCCAGAGGGCAAAAGATTGTGGAAAAACTACCAAGAGCGGGGGACAGTTGTCGAACGTGGAAAACGATTGCGGTAGATTTTTGTATTTCAATTACTAATTGAAATCAATCATTTAAAACGAAAAGACTAATGGCACAGCCGAGTATTTCGTTAAAAGCATAATGGCATCCTAAAATGACTCTCTCGATTTTTCATTTGGAATCTGAAATTCTGTAGGAACGCTTAAAACTTCGTAAATTCGCTCGAAAATGGCGTGTGAATCGGTTGATGATGTCGTCCGTTCGTTATATGTGTAAAAAAAATATATATACATATTTACCGTTCGAACTATTTGGTTTCCTGACGATGCAATAATTTAACGCTGTTGGCCAAGTAAATATAATGATTTTCGTTTTGGTAAGTGGAATCCGACAGTCCCCTCTCCCCCGAACCTTTGCGATTGGACAGACTAAAACCATTTGATAATAGTCACCGATGATTGTTAAAGTGAATTTGTGATACACATGGGATGATTGTCATGTCATTGGCTGCTTGAAATTTTTCACGTAATCGCTTTTCCATTATACAAGTATTGCACGAACAGTTGTAGGAAATTACATGTTCCATATGTGGTTCATGTGAGGGCATTACAAATGAGGTTATAAATAAATCATGACATCGAATTTTTCGTTCTCCTCATCCAAGCTGCTACGACTGACTATTTGTTAATCCCACTAATTATTGTAGATTCTATGTTGAAGGATTATGGTAGAAACACATTAATAAAGTCAAAAATTTCGATGAACTTCTGATTGTTTAACCCATATGCATAGTTTTTTTTTGTTACAATGTTCTTTGTATTTCCTATCTAAAAAAATCACTTCATTAAAGAAAAAATTCAAAAATCACAAAAATTTTGTGAGAGAACGCCAAATTTTTCATCTTTCAAACGATAAAAATTCAATTCTTCATCCGATTTTCTCATGAGCAAGAAAAAGTCCGGTGCAGCACATTCATGTAAATATTCTAAATTGTGAGACTTGGACCTTGATTTTCAAAAGGAATTCGCAACTTTTTTGCCCCCCAAAGCGACCTGACCCATGCGTCAGTAAAAGTTTTTTTCGGGATTTAGCGCTCCGTCCGCTAATGAATTTATTATCTCAATTTTATGGTAAAACTGTGTATAGTGTTGTTGGTCAACGAAGCTTACGCCATGTTTACGGCGGACATTGAAAATTATGGACTTCGTCTCATGATTTTAATAATTAAAGATATATAGGAATCTATTACCATCTGTCTTATATAATATGATTTTTTAACACTGGTTTAACAGAATTATTATAACATTTTCATAAAGTTGCTACCAAACTTCAATAGAATTTCCGTGAAACAGCACTATAGGTTTTTCTATTCAATTGCGTTATACATGCAAATTAGCTGGATTCAATCATTTTCGCAATGTTCCCAAGTTTACAGAACAAGAATCGTGTACATGCTCCCCCCCCCCCCCCCCTCTCATTCAAAATAATCTGAATATTATTCTCTATGACAATGTAAATAAATGGAACGTACTAATTACTTGTGTTTTCATTCCAATATCCAGTATCACAATATCTATATATCAATAGTATAATAATGAATACATCTCATTTGATTTTCAGGACTAGGTACCGAATCATATATATCCTCTAAATATTCCCTAACTGCTCTACAGCTATATAAGGGGAACATCATCTCAGATGAATACTCCTAACGTCATGAGAGTGCCTTCTGCTAGAGAACCATTTACGCTATGTTCGAATGGATGAACCATGTCTGTGGCACCCTAATATCAATTTTGCCACCCAGTTAGAGCCCTTAGGGCATGCCCATCTGGAGTAGGGTACATGTGTAGATGTTGTCAGTTGGTGGTTACATACCTACTTCCCATCCCATCATCGTACCAGTGTGCAACGGGACAATTGCACAGGTTACCGACGTTGCCGAATCGTAAATGGGTTTTACAGTTCGATTCGTAGCGTCAAAGTCGTCAAGGATCTCAGTTCCTGCCACCTAATACCCCTCACTTCAATCTTCTACACCAGAGAAGCCATCACTATTTCATCATTAGCCTAGTCTCTTCGGAGTAACGACATCGTTTATACATACGAGGTAATCATTTTCGCATACTAGTTATGAGAAAAGTGGCTTGTATGGTACATCAGTATCGATTTCAATCTACTATATTGTGATATCCATGGATGTCGATGTTGATCTCCCTTGGAAGTGTATGATGAGCCTGATGCTTATGTGGAAGCATTTCTACACAGCCTCTCTGCATCATAAATGTCTTTGGGTAAAGCCTCACCATTATCCTTTACAGAAGGCCATCCCAAACTCGCCGCTTTGATTGTATATAACCTGCCGTGGTGGTATGAGAGAGAGTAATACTGTTACTGGGATAATGAGCAGTATTTAGCGAAATGTCTCATTGGGGAAATTATTTAAGCTTCCTCGTTTTTAATTAAATATTTATTTTATTCTCTAGATACGCGAATTATATACATTAGGCCATACACATAAATACATGATATATTGTTTCGATCGCCTTTCAAAGGGTAACAAAGACCACAATACTCACTAAATCAAATATCGCATTTTTTTTCACCCTTCGGTGTCGGTAGCATTTCAGCTTTATGGGTGAATTTTCAACATATCTGTATATTTTTTTCTCATCCGAAGACAATTCTTTACAGATGTTCATTGATTCATACAGTCCCTTTTTCATTTAATTTACAAATGGACTTACTTGTAACTTCTGTCTAATTGTTATAATACACTGCATTCTTTGGGGTAATACATTAAGCATCATGAAAATCGTATGGAATTTACAGGATTGCACACAGAATATTTCTATGTCTGTTACGGGCACTCAGTCGAGAGGGAAATATTCAATTGATATAAACAGTTGGTAAGTATGGGTAACAAACTGTTATGTTGGTTTTTGCATTTTTTTGACTCCAATGCCACTGAGGTTTTATACTGCCTACACAGTATTCACTGTACTTCGAACGTCGAGGATTACAGTGAATTTTCCATCCCGTGGCGAGGAACATTTTAGTGTACCGTCAAGATGTTGGCAATTTTTCGTTTAATGTATGAAGAAGACAAATAGAAACTAAGGCAGGTAAAATCCAAGAGCGAGTCCCAACGTGCGAAGGGATGGAAGGTTACTGCTGATATTTTGCGCGCCTTTTTTTCATCTCTCTTTCGAAAGTAATGAAAGATTCATACATCAGTCGGAAACTTAAATTCGCAAACAATCTGAACTTGTAATTGTATTCTATACATTGTGTTTACGAACTTTAGTTCCCAACTGTATCTCCTTTGTCAAGAATTAGGCCTTTAGCATAGGTCTTTATCGGTTTATAGCTATTGTGTGTTTTCACCAATTGAGTATATTGGGACAGACGGAATTTTCTCAATGTGGTTTTTTTGGGGGGTGTCTGAGGGGCTACTTATTTGAAAAATGAGGAAGGGTTTGGTATAATTACTTCAAATACCATCACTGTCATCATCTTTTGTCACAAATTGATGGGTCTAAAGATTAATTTATCGAAAAACCGATACACCTAAAAAAATTTGTTCTATATAAATGAAAGAAAATTTTAAAAGCGTGAGTCTCTCTATATCGCAGAAAATGCGTGAAGAAAATGTCTCAAAAAAACAAAAAAAGTTGATAGTCAATCCTAATGATTTTTTATAAGTATAGGTTGTAATCATTTTTTTAATTTAGTTATTATCAAATGATTTAAAAACTATTCATTCCCATCAATCCAGTTCATATATGAAAGAAAATGAATATTCAAAATTTCAAGTAAGGCAATCATTGTTCAAAATAGTAATAAACCTGGAATCAATTGATTTCTCTGGTAATTTGTGCAATTTTTTTTTCAATTGTCTATTGAAATAATAAAATATCTACCACCGTATTCGAGGAATAGGACAATCAGACAAAATGAATTTTCGAAAACAAACGATGTTCAACAAACTTTTCTGTATTACTTTTATTAAGATAGCATTAAACCCTTTATGTCTATTGAAAAATGTGCTATCCCCGCGTAACATGATGAATGGTTAAGTTAATTAAAGTAATGATACAAATCCACGAAATTATTCTATTCGGAAAATTGGTTATTCTCTTTCATTGATATACATTTTTCTCCTCTATGAGCGACACGTACCAAATGAGTTAATCAGTCAAATCTCAAATTTGTCGTTTTCTCTTAAAAATTCCAACAGGCCTTACCAACAACTTCCATAAATTTATATCGCAATAACCGTCCACCGCAATATGTACAAAAAACAATTCACTCTCATTAACTTCAGTGAGTTTTAACACGAATTCGCAACAATGATCAAATCCGTAGCAGTAAAACTCCAATAAAATCTCAAATGTTACTATTGGATAGTTAGCAGATGATAACCGTCAAAATCATTCTGCTACATCACACAGTGTAATTATCAGTGATTGCACGTCCATCGTAATCAAGGGGCTAAGCATTTCTGGGCTTCTTATTAATCAACTTGTTCCAATTAAAAGTTATAATTGGAACGAAAGCTCAGTGGAAGGCAATTCCAGGTAGGGAGGACTCAAGTATCAGTGAAATCACTCTGATGTTTTGATACTGCATGTTAATTTAGTGGGCAAATCATTTTATTTCCAATATTGAATAGGAGCTCTACAAACAATGCGATAAGTATACTTTTAACTAGAGAATGAACATGATGGGTCTACTATTTAGTTTCTTTTCTATCTCGACAGTTAATGTGATCGTTAATTTCCTTTGGAATAATAATATCATTTTCTATTTTATTTTTTTTCCATTGAGAAAAATAAATTTATTCTGCTGAAAAATGATACCTTCTGCGTGATCAACTCGATGGAAAAGAAATTAAATTTTTTATAACAATTATGATGTTATAGCAGAAACTCATTAGTTCCTACGAGCAAAGTGAGTCAATACGATATTTTCCATTAAGATTTTTTTCCATAGAATTGTTAATTCTACTTGCTTTCGCCAAGTGTGAATATAATTCTGTACTTTAAAAATGGCAGAGGTTTCTCGTATAGTTTTATTATCATCGAAAAGAGTTAAAAAATGGTTTTCAGTTCTTGATTCAAGTTTATTGCACGCAATTGGTCAACGTCCCGTTTCTTATGTATTCTGGGATGTGCCTTCTTTGTTATTTTACAATATATATTCTCAAAGCAAATTCCTTACCCTTTGATTGAGCACGGCCAAAAGTCAAGCAACACACAGCATTGAAAATAACCTGAATTTGCAAAAAAATGCCCTTTCCCGACATTTATTCCATCTCTTCTATTTGTGTAATTGATAAAATCTGAAGTATTTTGGTGTAAACTATAATTTGTTCCTTACTAGGCTTTTGAATTTTTTTTTCATTAGAATATTTGACACGCGCTGGAGCAACCAATTGACATCTTGATAAACTAAAAGATATATTAAAACTATATGAGAATCCAAACTTTGAAACTAGTAGCCCATCTCGGTAATTGTTAAAAAGACCCGGTTTGTATCTCTCTATGATTTCGATCGGAAAAAACTGAATCGAAATTGTTAATCAGAGTGACATTACTGCAAATACGAAATGTTTTAGAGCCATCATCAACAATAACCGGTGAGCGATTCACCAATATCAGAATGCAGCCCAATCACGATTTCAGGAACTGATCTCGCTGAAATAGTATATTGCCGGTCTGTTGTGATCGGGTTTTTTTTACTCGTGTGGCGTTGTCGTGGGGGCCATAGGCGAGGAGTCAATAAAACCCATCGCAACAGCCCAGGAGCCCTATTTTTTGTGAGGATTTTCAATTGTTCGTGTTTAAAAAGGAGGTAACACCCATTCCCATACGAGAAATCGTGAGAAGCAGTACAGACAACGATTTTATTGCTGGAGAAAATTTGATGTTCAAAACATCATTTTTGCAAAGTAAATAATGGATATTTACTTTCAGAGAATCATCTGATTTTCTGGACGTTCGGATACTGAACCACGACAGTATGTTAATTCGAGGAGGCCTCATTGCACATGTTTCCCGCGGACTAAATAATGAACAAAGCAGGCATACTCCGCAGTACAAAACAACATTAATTGTCGGAGTCGCTTTTTTGTATTTGTCTGAATTTCCGTAATGTGTATATTTGCAACTATTCATTCAGTAGTAATATCCCGAAAGCTTCAAAATGATCAAGTAATTCTCGAGCACTTCGTTCCAAACAAATGAGTTTGTCAGGATTTGAAGGTCAATAAAGACGCGAGGGCTTGGACGAGGGATGCTCCCGCAAAACATAGCACTCTCATTGGTTTGCAGGGAAGTTTGCGGAGAATACTCGACGAGTTTTGAAGCCCAGGGGTATTGGGTGGAGTATTTCTGTGGTCAGAATCTTGGACAGTGTAGGATGGCATTTGATGTGACTATGGTACATTTCGCCGGCTGGGAATTTCGAAACTAATTAATTTGACAAGTCACCTTCATAGGTTACCCTTCATCACATTTTTCTATTTATTTTTCCTTGGCAAGGCGCTGTCGTTTTACCGAATTTTACTGATTTAAAACCCTGCAGAATGCAGCACGTGGCATCAAATGCCGGCCTCCTATTAGCCGAGATTCTGACAAGAAAAATACTCAGTTTTATACATTCAAACCTTCACAGTTTATAATGCTCACGATTGTCTCCATTCATCACTTTATCAATGATTTCTCCTATGCAGATACTCAGGTGATAATTAATCCACCCAAATTCAGCCCATTATTGGAATCCTCTGGATGACGAGGGCTGCCGTTAATAGTGGAAGACACGGATTGGATAGACTTGCGTGGCCTTGCACTGAAATAGAGAAATTAAAAATTTTAAAGAGTCGTATAATTACTGTACGTTGTCAATTCAAGATAAACTGAACTTCAATTTAATAATAAATGAAGTGGTACGACGAATACGACAGCCGAGTTGGGGCCGAGAAAGGACAACATGACTAAAGTACAAGGTCTCGACTGAGATGGAGTGGCAAAGTAAAGTTGGCCTCTGCTTCGTTGATTTTAATTTCAACTCTAATTGGCTCGTCTCGTTGAACAAGTAATTATTCCGCGTTCTACTTAACTGTGCGAATAATATCTATAGCGTATTATAAATTGTGGGTTTCGGACGTTGGAAAAGCTTCGAGTATTTTATTGAGAAGTCAAGTTGGATAGGAATTTAATCTCCATTCAATTTTTTCCTATTGCCATTTGTGGGAGGGAAAATTGAATAGAAATTATTGGAGGAAATGACCTAGTATTGAGCTACTATTCGTGTATCATCGTGATGATTCTGCGGGTGTACCACGCGAGCGCGCTCACTGGGAAAATTGGCCGTTTCACGATATAATCGCACATAGATTGCTGGGGGGCGCACGGAGGATTGAATCGAAGTAGTGGGAAAGGTTTACTGCCTTGCAGCATGTAACGCATCGTGAAGTCCTCATCCTCATTGGTCCGGAAACGATTATTTCACAATTCAGGCCAGGTCCGAATAGTTTCATCCTCTGTCTCTCCTATCGACGTTGGGAAAGTGAATGAGACGGTCCAAGTGGCTACGATAGGCTATGGGTAGAGCAATAGCCAAATGCAATGTGCACACCTCATGTACCGCAAGTGGTACTCGAACTGTACGAATTTGAGCGCTATACGTTTTCAACTCAAATTCAGCACACATAAAGCCAGGAACACTTTTGCTCAAGAAAAAATTGAAGATTGCAAAAAGTAATTTCTTCGAATTCCTCGCACGGTTTTCTAGGTTACGATTCGGCTTGGGCTAGTCTCGAGTTGACCTCCTCTCCACGCTCTCACTATATGTACAACGTTTTCCCGTAACTTCTATAAATCGATCGATGTTCAATCCACCGGGTAAATTTACGCCGCCATTCGTCTTTCACACGTACTGCTTTCGTTATTTGTTGACATATCAACTATTTTTTATTTCTCTTTTTATGGTTGTCATTTCAATTTTATAACTTGATGGCTGTTGAAAAAACTCACAGTCGGAAAATCGACTCTATCAAATCCAGTCGAAGCTAATGCTCCTGATATCAATGAGGATTGAGTTCAAAATTCATACAATCAAAGAAATTTGCACGGGATAATTGGTTACGGGTGGCGGTGCAATAGCCAGCCAACTTTCATGCGGTAACTTGTTGGCCGAGAGCTAATTTAAGTCGCAATTAGACGGTAAGTTACGGATACATTGCATCTCCCTCTTCGTGGACTCCCTACGTGTATATAGAACGCAAAACGGACGGAGGTTCACAGGGTGCGCCATTGTAAATTATTGTTTTAATTTCTTGCCGGGTGGTATAAGGTCTGCTGAGACGCAGTGCCCAGCTAATTTTATGGTCTTGTGAATCCACGGGGTTTTGCTGTTGCTCTCTTGACGATTTTTTAAATTAATTTTTCCGTTGTATGGATTACTGGAGAGATAATAACAGCGACTACTTGCTCTCGCCATATTGATTTAGTTCAATTTAATGACAGCATACATGTAAATGGGGGTGTGAAAAATTATTGTGAATGTCAGGAATATTAAGATAGTTGTGGTGGGCGAAATAATGCAAGTTGCGATATCTAGGAATTAAAAACCACAAGTTAAGCCAGACCCAAGTTAATTTAGTTGCTAAAATTACGTGCACGTCGATGTCATACATCAATTCACTGTTGATTGTATAATTTACCGGCATTTTACAAATTAAAGCGATATTTCGGTTATTCATTTAATATTGATGCGGTTAAACAATTATTAGTTGAGAGAGGTCAACAATCGGCAACCATCGCCTGTTCGAGATCCCTTCCCAGGTCTAGCCCCCGTGTCATCATCTCGTATTCTAACCAAGCCTGGCCGAAACTGAGCTTGGTCCGAGCGCATCCCATTGCTTTTTTTTCTTGGCATGTTCATTCAATATGTCATGAACATTTAATTGAGGCGACATAAGTCCATAAAGTATCCATAAAAAAAAACGCCGTTTCTATTAATTAGTCACTAATACGGAATATCGTTATCCAACCTCAGTCGTAGAGATGCCGTCATTAGAAATAAATAATTGTTATGTTTGGTATCTCGTTCGGTTAATTGATAATCCCATTATCGTATCGGGAGCGGTAAACGTCGAGTAAATTGAATTTACAGTCAACGATCGAAATCCGAATGCAAGCCGCTTCACCAGGCGGTCGGTTAATTAGAGAATTGGCGTAGTTAATGAGGAACATCCAAACGAACTCACTTATATCATAATATTGCACAGTGGTTAAGTATTTTCTTACTGACCGAAAACATGTGTTTGCCGCAGATCCTGTATTCGTTCGGTGGCACGTTCACTGGTTTCCACGAGTGATTCACACCTCAAAAAGGGAGGGAAATACAAATTGTTTAATTTCAACTGTAACATCATGACACAGGATTAAAGAAAGCTTAAAGATTTTCTATGACAGTTTAAATGTTGCCGCTCATAGACAAGACATTGATTATCGATAGAAAATGTCAAATTTCAAGTGGATTTTCCAGAATAAATTTGCAATAGCCAATTTATAATCACATTTGAATTTTGAATTACTTGCGTTAACCCTCTTGAACTGGCGTTATACACGGCGACATCTTGTTTCATTTTTCGCTTCTGATACTCTTAATTACAGTTCAAAAAATCAAGAAGAATTAGTACCCTTACTTGACAAACCCGATCGGAGCCTTTTCATTTCTTAAAAAAATCGTAATTACCGTTTAAATTGAAAATATATTAAGCCCGGTACGGGAAAACGGCGTGACGCCGCCCGCAGCTAGCGAATACGAACAGTCGATCTTTAGCCGCGCTGTTGCCATGAAGGGTCCGTTAGTTCCCCCACCGCGGGCGCCAAGCAGTTGTCAAAATGCTGACGTGGCAACGGCGCGCTCACTTTAATACGGGCGGCACTGGACTAACCCCGCCTGTGGAATCGGCTGGGGGCGGAATGCCAGTTCAAGAAGACATTTTTGGCACGTGTTATGAACAAAATTTTTCATCACCATGTGCCGTAGAGTGTACTTCTCGTCACGGCGTGATAAAAATTAAGTTACTGCATTATCCATCCATTGTAGGGAAAAATAAGGCAAAATGGAAGATTTGTAATCCATTTCTTTTTTTATTTGCCCTTTAGGTTGATTTTTTTGGGTATAATACTATGGGAACTCCACAAATATTCTACCGTGAACACGTTTATTGCAGTATATAAATATAATCCTCACCATTGTGGGCTTAGATGGTTATTTCCGAAACAAGCAATAGTTATTGACTTTTCTATTGATTAGTCATTGTCTACTTATTGTCATTAGCAGAAAATTTTTGAAAAATTTTAGTGAATTATTGTTTGTTAATACCTTACGTCAATTCGTCCTTCAGTCAAGTGATCGGGTCCAACCTCAAGTCTCAAACTTGAAATTGTTGACATTAAATCTCTGTGTGGTACTATTGTTTCCGAATCTGGTTTAACCTGGAAATAATTAACACCAATTGACTTATTCGTCTATTTACGTATCTTAATTGACTTACTAGACATAATTAGAATTGTTATTGTTTGATCGATAAATTAATTTGGAATCTAATATTCTTCTAGTATTATCGTGGCAATCACCTGTCGAGTGAAAATAATGCGTCGGAAATTCTGGAGTATTTTTTAATTTACCAAATGATCAATTAGAAACATATGATTGGTTGAAAATGAAGACTAAACACAGATATCGAAGCTCAGAAGCAGAGCTCATAGCCCCGAATATATTGACTGCAACGTCAGTGCAACATTGACACCAAACGCTGTATCTGTTCGGAAGCCAACCATGGTATTAATCATGGTCGCGAAAAGCTCAAAACTATGAATTCCGTACCATTTAATTTTGTGTGTATGAGTTGCCGCTGAAATTTTCTTCATATTATTGATATTTGGTAGAAACTATGGTAGTAGTACTTTGCTATAGTAGTAGTACAAGATAGTAGTAAACTATAGTAGTAGTACTTTGGTAGAAACTATGTGGAAACTCGAGCAATAATTTCATTTGAATTACCAATGTGATGAATTCCAAGATAATTCAATATGAAATCATTCATGAAATCTTGTATTTAACTCGGGAATTCATCATAATTGGACTGTTCCTGGTAGTTTATTGCTGTTGTTTATTCGATATAAGTAAATTGTTTTACTTGAAACGATTAACTTTCTTGAAATGAGAAAAAAAAATTTTTTCAAATTCTTTTATAGAAAGGAACTACTTTTCTGGGTGTGGGAATTAGTAAAAATCTTTGAAAGTAATTTTCCGCAAAGAACAAATCGCGGCCCGACAAAAAAGCTCTCTCAGTTCAAGTGGATTTACTCTCTGGATCAGAAAGTTTTTTCACTTTTTAATCCGGAAACTTTTCAGGAGAAATATGAAACTAAGCTGTCTGTAGATCAATGAAAATATTTAGTAATGATCGACAGGAATTTGCGATTTTCAATTTATGCCGTCAATCAAATTATTGATGAAAACAATTAAATAACGGGATAGAAAAATTCTGATATTTGCAGTTGACGACTACGAGAGGCTAGGCCACTCGTCTGCCCAATAGAATGACTCGAAAAATGAATGAGAAAAAAGAACGTGGATGGATTTCAGTTGCACGCTTCGTTAATTGAAGCTTTGCCTCATCAACTCAATTTCTATGTTCCCCCTACGTTCACATTTAACGATCCTCATCCTCACGGGCAAACTTCGTGAGCAATCACTGTTAACGACAACTCATCTCCTTTTTTTCGAGAAAAAAAAATCGACTACTCTACGAGCAATGCAATATCAACAATAGAATCAGTGAATAATGGAAATGCAACAAAATAAAAACAGCAAAATGATATTAACTGTTATTCCGTTGATAAGCCACGTGATCCGGGCGGGTGGATAAGATGAGCTGCTTGTGCAGTTGAGAGCGAGAATGTCACCGCTGGCATAAACTTTTTCTTCGCTGGTGATGGTGGGCTCACCGTTAGGCAATGCTGAAAAAATAAATTCCAGAAGTTTCGGTAACGATTTTACACACCCAGGGAGGCTTTCAAAGTTTTTTTTTCAAATATCAAGACTTACTTTTACTAATGAGAACGTGGGCACACGCTCACTGCAATTTCTTCATTACTCGCTCCATATTAAATACTTCATACTTAACTCACGCGACGTTCTATTGAAATTATATTCTTAATTAAGTCACAGCCTAGAGGTATTTCGCGAAATAATCGTTCGCTTCTAGAAAAGTTTCTAAGATTCAAAGTATTTCCGTCCTCATTAAATAGCTATTCATTAAAGAAGACACGAACGGGTAGGAAAATTATCAACATAAAATTTTCATTACGGCCAGATTCCCTCCCCTCCCCCCCCCCCCCTCCTCCCTATTACCATGTAATAAAATTTTTTATACTAAGTGTGAAATAAGAACGAGCTGTCTGTTAAGTGATTACCTCGGGAAAACTGAGAATTTCAGAAGAATGGGGAATTCTAAGTATGTAAGTACAGCAAAAGCGTCGTGACAGCCATGTCTCCTGAATGTTTGAGACGCGTTTGGATATTACGAGGCCCAAGACTTACGACGCCATAATATTTATCGTGTTTCGACGTCTTTATAACCAGCCCTAAACTTTAACGACACGATAGATGAATGTTTTTGAAGCGTTCTTTCCGAAATATCGTTGTCTTGGGTTCTCGCGTTTGTTCATGCCAATGTATACACACATGTACATCACGGAAAACAGGCATAGATGTGAAGCTGCATGTTGATCGTTTTCCCATAAACACGTAGGCAGCCACAGTGCGGTTACAGTATAGAAATAAAGTAGGAAGAGCACTTTCCCGAGTCACTCCCCCAAGAATAACATCGCCCCGGTCCCTGACGTTAGTGTGATAAAAATGCGAACAGCAGTAGCTAAACTCAATTCGATGATAAGACGTTGGACAAACTGCTATCGATTCATCGTAGAAACCTATTAGGTAGATAATTGCTCATCGATAATCGATAAGTCTTGATATTTGAGATATTCCTTCAATATCTCTCGTCGTTCTTATTATTGCAACAAGCTAGTCGGATTTTTTTTTACTTACCAATTACTTCCATGTAGCCTTTTCCTTTAACTGATAAGAAGCTCGGGGCTTCAGCACTCACTTCACACTTGTACACCCCCGTTGAGGCTAATGTGACATGTTTGAGTATCACCTTCTGACTATTCGAGTTGTGATGCTGTAACAAAGTTTCATTCATGATCAATGTGCTAGTAATCATGGAGTGGTTATTGCAGGGGTTAATCTCTAATGGAAGACGGAAAGCGTGACACATGACGTGGACTACGATGAAAGATATTTGCGAGAATACGTGAGCTCTCGAAATGGGATAAATTGAAACGAGAATCTAGAAATACCATTAAATGAAACCGCAACTTGGCAACTTTGTTCCATTGCCTATAGTCCCTCTGTGTCCCTTTCTTCGCACTAACTGTGAGTTATTTCATCATATGTTTCAAGATCACGTTTCACAGATATTGGACATAGCAGTTTGTTCTATCTCCCCGTGGCAAACAATGAACGTATAATTTTTACTTTTTGTAAATATTTTACAGGCATTGGAAGGTGCTTGTAAAATATGAAATTAAGCTCGTAATAGAAACTCGGTCAGGGATTATTTGGGGTTAACATTAAGCTCGAATATCAGAGATGGTGGAGCACACTGATCTGATTTTATTAATCAATTTTTTTGGATGTTTGTATGTTAGAGTTAATTTAGAAATTGAATTAATGAAATTGGATTACTTCGGGATCGGAATAAATTCCTCATGTGTCGATTGTTATCCCACAAGTAAATCACCGATGATACGTTTTCAAAAGTTTCGCTGGTTTAAAACTAATTATAAACAAACCTTAAATTTTATATATAAAAACAACTACTGTTTTTGAAACCGCTACAGACAAAATCTTTAGATATCCCGAACCAATTATCATTTTTCTCATTCAGCTGCCCGACTTTAATGTCTGTAGAAAAAATAAGAAAATGGCGTGTGAATTTTCACCACCAATTGAACATAATCTCAGAAGTGAAAATGAAGAGTACCTTTTCCCAAGAGTCAATTAGTGCAAATTTCAAAGGTATCCTTCTTGGTTGTTTACTAAATCGTTGGTTGGAGCTCTGGGGCTTTTACTCGATAAGTCTCGGGAGTTGAGTTTGACCGTGGCAAGGGAAGTTTCAAATGGGTAAGTGAAATATCTAGCTTTGGGATAATCCGATGTAGAAGTGGGACTGGTTGATTGAAATTTGAAACTTTAATGAAGCCTAATGTAATCGTCTGGTCGTTCTGAAATTTAGAATTACTATGTGAAATGAAAAAATTATACCCAAGTACTTTTATAGATATGAAAATGTAATTTTTTTAATATACCATTCTAATGAAGCTATTTGAGATGATGAACTCATCGCAAAGCCGCAATTACACTGAAAAATGAGTCTTCCATTTTGATTTTTCTGCAAACGAAACGTAATCGGATTTACTTACTTTTTATACTGTTGGACATTATTTCACTTATTATTTATTACGTTATTTTTCATCATTACTGGTCTATGCATATGCCATGGAATTTGTATCTTAGTCTGATTTTCCACGATGATTTCCATTTCCCAGTTGGGTTTAACCGCAGCCAAGAAATGGTTGGGCCGTTAGGTAAGTAGCTTGGCCAAATCTACAGGGAGACGTGACGCCAGAAAGCACAGACGGTAAGATGAGGGTATGAGGTATCGTGAAACGCGGTGGCAGGAGGGGAAAGTTCCTGGGGCCGGATGTAGAAAAGAGAGTAGGAGTTTATTTTTATTGCTGCGTTGAATATGCGGCTTTATTATATGCGTCTATGGGAACACCCTCGACGAATAAATTGAAATATTTTATGCAGACGAGCTGCCTTGGGCATAAGAGATTTCTCTGTTACGGCGGAGTGTAAGAGTGTATAGCACTAAAGGGTTATGAAGGAGTGAGGTAAACGAGTGAAACTATTGAAGGAACCTCTTGGGCTTCACCAGAAAAGGCCTCTCTGTGCGTTTTCCATTGGTCTGTGTCAATACTAAAGGGAAAGAATAGAGCCGACAATTTTCCTTCCATGAAAAGTCAATTTCTTGAGATTCGATAGTGGGAAAATTTAGTGCGAATTTCTTGGGAATAGAGGGTACAAAGGAAATGAATCATAAAACCGGAATGTGAAAATTGTAGACGTTCTCTCCACTTGCTAGAGCGAGACATGAAACTTTTAAAATATCATTGGTATTTTAAGAACTCTAGGCTTCCGATACCGAGTAGATATTTCCATCAGGGTAGATAAATTTTTCGTAATCTCCGATGTAAGAATTAACATTTTTTTTACATTATTCATAACAGTCTATTTGAAAGAATAATGAATAACAACGATATGAGGAATATCAGAATATATTGCACCGAGAAAGTTGAAAAATTAAGTACTCTAAAGAAACTAATACTTCAGATGTTTTCTGAAAGATTAAAGCTTCTATGAGAAATTTTAATATTTCTGAATCTTGGCAGTGAGGATATCAATTTTTAATGAACATCCACTGTTTATCATACCTTACCTATTAAAGCATTGAAGATATCATTTTTAAAAACTGTTTTTGTTCAATACTCACATCAACTTCGATCCCCTCCACTTGATAGCTGTGTTGACTCCTGTCTGAGCTCGGTACATATTTATAAAATTCCTCGTTGTCTTTGTACCATGACACCGAGTACAGTTTCTCAGATTCCAAGTCATAGCTGAAATAAAAATAATGATTAGATGTAGTAAGAAGAGCGGTGTCCTCGAAAATTTTTTTTTCATCTCTGAAAAGGAGAAAAACAAAATGAGTGGTTTCTTGGATCTTTCCTCCAAAAAAAGGTTCTAGATTCAAGTTGGAGTTTCTAATTGATCTGAGTAAGATTCAATTGCGTTGAGAATTTACTTAATTCAAGTAGATTTCATCAAAATGGTTTGCCTACGAACCTAATTCATGTCAACTCCTAAATGATTCAAGCCAACACTCTATTTAATATTTTATTCTGCAATTAGTAATATTTTAATTTGTTAATGAAAAAATCGGGAATTTGAGAAGAACCCCCTCGGTCTCTGTCTTTCGAATGAAGTTACAATTTACTTCCCTCGTTCCTCGAAAAGTTTTTTTTCTGGCGTAAAATGACCATCCCAGTCTCTGTTAATCTTTGAACATCTGTCTGGTTTTTTCATTCTCTATATAAAAGCCCTGAAATAATCATATTTTTCACATTTTTAATGATTAATTTAACCACAATATTTCATCCTGCCATCCCATTACCTTCATAAATATACAGGACGTGAAATTCATTAATCAATCTCCGTACCTCTGAGTATCACCAGAAGAACATTCAGATAGTTCTCAAAGTACTTGACGTAAATTTCGCGTTTCCCCAGATAGCTCAAATAGTCTAACTTCAACTCTAACGTCAACGTATGAAAATTTGATCGAATTGCCGTTCCAGTTTACAGCGACCTTTTGCAACGACAAATCCGGAGTCCTGAAGATCATAAAATAATTTATTCAAGAACTTAGTTGAAGAACCCGTTACGCAATATAACCACGGCTACCCCATTACATTTAGTGGACACGGAATTAGATTATTCGTGGTCGATCTATATATTCGCCGCTTCATTTCGCGCACTAGCCCAAAGAGGCATCATCACGATTCATGACGGAAGACGTAAATATCATTGTATCATTGGATAATACACATGGGGCAATACTCAATATTGAACTATTATCATTGCAGAGGTACATACGGATACGATGATGTACAACCCCATTGCCATAGTCATTGCTGTGTTTATCTGCTTGCTCAGACTAGTGACTTTATCATTGGCCGTTGCTGACATTGCGTGGCAATTCCGTTTTCTCTGCGGGACTGCACGAGGAGTTTGACGAGTACACTCAAGCCGTTGGTATGGTATTTGGTACTGAACAATTTCGAGCATCGTATCTAGGGATTGATTTGCATCCTTCGGCTCATTTGGTGAGGTCGAGCCCTATGGGATCAAGAGGTTTCGTGAGAATAGTCTCCTCGTTTAGCGAGGCCTATATGTCCCACCTGGGAGTTCGCCCGCAATGCACACCTCACCCTGTCCACAGCGACAATTCCCTTTGCTCACTAGTCAGCAATTCGCTTGAATCTATTACAGTTGTAAACTGTCATTGCTCCTCGTTTAGCAAAAATCTGATTTTTCACCGCTGTTTTGTGAATTAAATATAAAAAATCACAATCATTACCTGTTCTGACAGATAGATATTGGCAGGCTGTATTGTTAGAAGATCATGAGACATTATCATTCACATCTTCTCTAGATTCAGGAAACATCCAAGTGCCATTCTATTTTTTTTTCTCTTGGAATGCTTTTGATCTTCTTTCGACAACCCCAAAGTGTTTTACGTTAGATAGGATAATACTATTATGTCATTATGAAGAAAATGCCTCTCATGTCTCGTCGAGGCTTTGTTCCACACTCGAATAAAAGGCGGAAAATTTAACTCTGCAGTTTCCAGATTCGTATAAATCCAATTTGGAGGTGAACTTTAGAGGATTGTTCGTCAGAATAATTCGACGTGCAGGGACTCGCAGGTAATACGATATATACGATAATTGTTTTGGAATTTTTGTGTTTCCGTTGCGCATCAATGCCACTCAGAGTGGGTGGTGGGGTAAAAATCAACGAAAATGGAGAATAAACAAATGCATTGGAGATTAGAGAGAAGCACAAAACTTTTCTGTTAACTTTGCTCTTGTCTACCATCGTCCACCATCGGTAACTTGAGTAATTCATCGAACTAGTTAATTCATAATCACTACTACGTAGATCCTATATATATATATACTGTATTCCATAAGTATCATTTACCTATTGTGAGCCTTTAGTTTTGAATCATTATTTTCGTATATAGTAAGAGGTGTCCGATAGTAGCCGTCTCGCAGTTCAGGAGCTGCTTTTTGCCAGATTTCCTTTTGTTATTGTTCTGTTCCGTCTTCGTAATGCTTTCTACTTTCTTTATTCTTTCTTGTGAAATTGACAGAAAAGAAATTATTTGGTTCACTGGACATAATTGTTCTTTGGTCATTTTTAGGAAATTCTGGAAAAAATAAAAAACCCTATACTATACAGTATAGATGTATAGTACAGTAAGAATAGATCGATGATCAAAAGCGTTACCCTCCTTTTTTTAATGAAGGGAAACACTAGTAGATTTCGCAATAATTATAACGATTAGTTTTATTATTCATGACTGGAAAGGGAGTCATTCAACATTTAAATCACAAAAATGAAATAACCCATGAAAGGAGGATTAGTATCCATAGCACTCACAAGGGACAAAATTATACTTCAGTCTCGTTCAGAATAACCACGTGCAACCCTGAGAATGGGTGAAAGTGGTGATGCTAGCCACCTCGTTGAATAGCTAGTGGGATGAAGTGAACGCCTAGTAGCCCTCTGCACGAGGTATGGGACAACACTAACGAAGGATGTATAACTGGATGGCAAACTAATTTGCAATTTATACGACCCTACCGTTTTCCCCTTCTATTCAACCTCCGCACTAACAATATCTTCTCTTCCTCAATATATGCTGCTTACTGAATCTGACTAATATCTGAAAATGCGACATGAAATAATTTCCCGTAACGCTATCCCTTAATTCCCTTAATTTCCCTTGACGCGATCAATTAATTTAGAATTCAGTTATATATTAGCCGTAAGAGGGATGAATTCCTCCTTCACCGATAATATTTGAATTGAATGGAATATGTATATCACACAATTCACATTCAATTTATAACTACTCGGAGAGAATTTTTTTTAGTCAAAATTAACGTTTGGTCATTTTACTGAGAAATTGGGGAATTGTTTTTATTAACCCTCCCGTACTCGCGCCTCTTGGCCGAACGTCGTTACTCGCGTGGCAAGCGCTGCGCCGCCCGGGTATTCTCGAGTCCAACGTTGCCACAACGTGCTCTATACTTCACAACCGTCAATAATCCATAGCGCGCACAATACGAGAGATGGGCATTCACATATACCTCTGAAAACTGATTTCATCGCTACAACTTTTTGATTTCTTTACTTCTATAACTTCGGAAGGCACAAATATCTTTGATATTGTCTAATAAGTATCACTAAGCAATTAACACATATCTATCTTTGAATATAATAAATATGGCAAAAGACTAGAGAAGTTCACCAGAGTCGGCACCATTGGTCGTCAAATTTCCACTACGCAAGTACTCGAGTGGTGAGCGCTGCGCTCATTTTCGCCTGCCACTTTTTAGAGATATTATGAAAATTAGAAAAACGGCGGCACGGAGACCATAGCGCGAGTGCTCGAGGGTTAAGGAGTCAAAATTTCTGTGACAGCTATCAACAGGAGGATTTTTATTGTTGTTCTTCTTAAAAAATTACTCCTTTTGGATTTTTCCCAGAAATGTGTTTACCTCTATTCACATTGGCTTCCAATTAAAATTAATTATATTTGAAATTTGTGAGAAAGGAAATTACAATTATCGGATTTATAATTCGCTGTCTTGGAACGAAATAAAATCTCTTGTCATTTCCACAAGTTGCTATATGGAAGAACGTGCCACTCTGACTTTTCAGCTGTGCACGAAGTGCTGACGGCTACAATGGATAAAATTTCGCCTCTTCCATAGATGAAACCCGGTATCTTAGGAAAAGGATCATCTGCGCACAAATATAAACGAAATTACGTGGATTATTAATTGAAATTTTGTAGACTATAATACTGATATATTAATATGAATCGTCTTGTTAATTGTTTCATCGCATTTATCACTGTATTAAAGTTAAATTTACTGATTGAAAATTCAATATTTTAATTTAAAAAATTTTCAACAATCTTCTTATGGATACTTTTAGTCTGTATTTATTTTTCGAGAAAATATTCAAAAATTACTCTTTTCATTGCAAATTTTTAATTTTTCAGAATAAAAATCTCAATGGGATACAATTTATTGTAATGATAATTTGTTTTGAAATTTTAACACCTATTATACACAAAAAGTCATACAATAAATTGACAATTCCTATGAAGAATTGTTAATTTTAACACAGTATCCGTTTGTAGTTAAATTTTACCTACTGGAAATGAAAAGTGACGGGAATTGTCCAACTCAAATATAGAAAGCCCCAGGATAGATGAATGGTATAGTATCTGTAAGGTACTAGACAATTTAAAAAAAAACGTAACATTAAATGTAGTTGTACTTTCAATTCCATTTCAAATGAATAATTACTGAAGTAAATCAACAAGGCAAATAACAACAATGAGAATTTACCCCGCGGCCAAGTTTCATTAATTCCAGATAATAAAGAATTTTCGCGTATTCTTCTCTCAGTGAACAAGGGGGATAGGAAAACAAATGAAGCATGAAAAAATGTGATGGTTATTACTCAAGGGAGCATAACAAAGGATTGATTCTTGAATGAGTTTACCAGCATAGTGGGAGTACGAAAAAATAATGACTAAAAAGTCGTGAAAGAAATGGTCAACTCAGAGGGGATCGATGATCCATCTTGTACAGGGAAGAATACCAGAAGAGATGATGGGGGAGAGGCAAGGAGTAACATGAAAAGAGCGTCAAGACAGAGTGGGGGGGAGTGAGGCGACAGCGACAGTGGTTATACCTGCAAACATCCCACAGGAGAAATCCGGGATAACTGCCACCTAATGCGAGTGGTCGTCGACGGCATACGAAGACCCATGGGTAAAGCTCTAGAAAGCTTGGAGCTTGCTCGAGGATTTTCGTAGCGGCTCCTCGGACGAGTGAGTGCGACGAAGTTAGCTTGATGTGACAGAGAGAAGGGTACATGGACGAGTGAACGAGGAGTTGCGGTTGATGGTTAGTGCCCGTGGAACGGTGCCGGAGGTGGTGTCGGAGAAACTTGAGGCACTTGAAAGGGACTGAAGGAGGTATAGGTACTGCCAGGTGAGGACGCTATCAGAGGGAACGTACCCCATTGCGCTAACTCCATTAGCCGTAGCCAAGAGACGCCAGTGGAATTTGTAAAATGTACGAGTTGGCGGTGATATGTCGAACTATCACGTATATCTCTACTGGCTCGTTCACTCTTACCAAATTCACTCTCTTCGGGTGCTCACAGACAAGTTTCTCGTTAGTCATTTCAATAGATGCACTTTGTTGATAAACCAAGGTAGATACAACCCGTCGGCTCTCCGGCGATATCTCGTCTGCACATGATGTTGATGAGCGTCAGCCTAGACGGTAGCAGGATGTGTATACGTTGCTTTTATGAGAGATTGAAGGCTCCTTGGTATTTTTCCAGTGCCGTCGGCTCTCTTGACTGAGTGCACCAACTGCTCTCATTAGAATCTTGAAATGGAAACTACGATGGCATTTCAAATGTTTTTCTTCACCATAATTTTCCGTGCCTTCTTCAGTTGTTTCATCATTGAGACGTAGCTTCTTCTCGTCGAATACATTTCCGGTGACTTAGCTATCTCGCGTTGTATCTTTTTGGTACTTTAATTCGCACACCACGGTACCATTTTGATCCTTGGACGATTAGAGGAACGAAATCGTGCGAAATGTGGTAACCAGAAGGATACGGGCTTCCAGAATGTGGTGCACGAAGAAAAGGGCAAAGAAACTTATTTCTTCTGATTCTCACGGACTGTCGGAGAAACGCTAACGCTGCAAGGTAAAAAACGACTTTATGGTTTAGTTGGCATTATGGGTTTAAGACGATGAAATGCCAGCGTAAGTGGAGATGAGAAGAGCGAGGATTTAAAACGAAAAAAAGAGGGGAGAGAGCGTCGTTTGCAAAAAATGTGCTTGAATCTGATTTGAGCGGTAGTTTCCGTGAGAATTGCCGTGGCAGTGGGGACAATCGAAATTCATGCAAAAGTTATAACCACTTTAACGCAACTGCTCCATAACTTTATACTCCATCCCTACCAATGACTTTTCCACTTCTGGGTATGACCTAGCTCCTTTTATTTTTCCATTTAATCCTCGGCAATTTTGTATTTTTTTCTACCTCATGTCCTGCTATAGAACTAGGACTCTTATCCCTTATTATTTTCTATTTTATTTCACCTTAGCTAGCTTCCAAGTCATGTCGTGATGTGAGTATGAAAGCCCGGGGATGATAGATAGAACGAGATAGAGAATGGAGTCGACCAAGGTTTCAGGTAAAATTTATGATGACCGCAGTCGTTTTCTATTTATTTTTCCCTGTTAGCTGTGTGTCCAGCATTCGATTTCATTCGTGGGAAAGCCCCATCGTGTTTCCATTCAGCCCACAAAACCCATCTCAAAATTGTTTCAACACCCTTTTGTATATTCAGTGGTGATGGGAAAAGGAAGTATCGGAGCAGTGGTTTGGAGCGAAGGAAGAGAGTCGATTAGCAACCATGTCCAATCGTCGATTCATATTCGATGTACGTGAGGTCCTGTCGGTGAAATGGTCCCATTGCGCGGTCTCTCATAGGACTTTCTCCACTAGCTAACATTTACTTGGATTTCTGGTCGTTCAATTCAATGTGTTGTACTCAGGGGCGTATCGAGTCTCCACTGTGTACGACTACAACAGACGCATTTGAATTACCATATCGCATTGCAGCTATTGAGCTCCACTATCATCAATGCCATTCCAGGGAGCCCGGTGAGGTTACGTCTTCACAAGATGTTCATGAATTTATAAAACTTCATCGACTCGTACAACAATCTTAAATTGTATTCTCTCATATGAAAACTAAACATTGTGCTGTATTTGTATTTTAGGACTTATAAAAAGTGCACAGCAAGTGATTTCCAGTAAACCAGCAAATTGGAATGTTAATAATTTAGTAGTTATTCGCCGGCGGGCTTGAGACTTTCTTCCTTTTTTTTACTACACCAATACCTCAACTCTTTTTCCTTCCCTACAACGACCTTCAGAACGCATATATAGCAGCATATATGGATAAAAGTCACTTGTACATAGCTCACCTGCACACGAGACGCGCATTCTCGCCCCTGAATGTGTACGGTGGAATCCCAGTCGAGAGCAACTTCAGTCCCTCCACTGAAACAATCATAAAAAATAGTATCAGATAATTAATGCAAAGGATATTGCTAGATCTAACAAGATTAAAAGCTATGAAGATAATTCGGGATCGTTCAATTGGGTTAACTACTGCGAATTTATACAGTAAAGTGATATTAGTGCAGTGGACTGAAATCGTCAAAGTCGAGGCAACATTATTGTTATAATTATAGTAATTATGGATTACGGTTATATGTAACTAATATTATCTGTCAAATGCATTGAAGCCCTATCGAGAGAATGTGTCGAATTAGGATGGAGAGAAATTCTGATGAAAATTGTAGGGCTTTAGTACAATCGATTTGCCATGTATCGAAGTACAAAATTTACCCCATGTAATAGAATATTTAGGTTTCTATTGTGAATCGGCTCTCTCAACAATGTAAACATTCTTCGAGAGGAAAACAATTACTTCCGAACATGGAAAAAATTCCGTTACAACTCATTAATCCTCGGATATAATTTTCGTTATACTTAAAATACATATATCTCAACAAAAATTGACAAAAAAATGAATATAAAATTGAAAAAATTGTCGGATAGTTGTCAAAATAAAGATAAAAAGTTGACGGCGTTTCAGAAAATTGAAGGAAGTCTTTCAATTTTTCATAGGATGTTATAAACCAAGGTTTTTCGCGTGTTCTCTCTTGAAAAATCGAAAATATTGTCACTTTATGTCCTGCGACGTATCGTAAAGAGCCTCCAAGATATTTATAGAGTTTAAGAAAACCCTTGAAAGGAGAACTCTCCAACCCAATTTTTATCAGTGCTAGATAATCAAAGACCTCTTGCTTCTGTCTCCGAACAATCGCTCACTGGGGTCGAACGCAGTATTGCCACGTGACCCTTGACCTGATTGGAGCAACAAAGGAGTCATTTGGAGGAGGCTTCAGCTTACTCGACATTGCATGACCACTCAACCTCTTCGTTGGCCATGCCAAACCCAGACCACTCTCTTTCATGAGGAGGGAGCCCAAACGATTGATGTTGTTTCCCTGTCATTTTGTTATTCTACCTGTATCGCAGTGTGTATGAAAAGTAAAGGAGCAATGGAGAAAAATGAATAATGAGGGGTCTTTCAGCATAAAAGTTACGGAATAAAAGTGTATTATTTTTCTTGAAAAATTGAGATCCAGATATCGATAATAGAATATGAACACCGAATTTGAATAGTTGACATGAGCTTTTATAAGCTATGCAAGAATAATTACGGATTTTAGATTTATAGATACTCTGTCACTTAAGAAAATATGTTCGATGTTATTCCATTCCACTTTCACCTAAGAAAGCGCAGCGTTAGCAGCGCAAACTTTTCCGAGAGAATTTCTTATTCGTACAACGTTTTAACGTCTAGAACACCGACATAGAGTGCAAAATTTACGCTGCTGCTGGGCTACTTCGATACCTGAAGGACTCGTAAATTATGTCAAAGAATTATCGACCGGATTTTCCAACGCTTCGCTCCCCTGCGCTGTGACGTGTCTGGCTATATACGTGCAAGTTCTACTTCACAGTAGGCCCCAGGTAAGTTACTCCCCATATATGGAGGTTGCTTTACTCTAGTTTCCTGGGAGTTGTCTTTTGACTTCCAAGCTTAAGACTCCAGGTCATGAATTATCACATCCATCATTATGCGATACACCCAATGTCTTAGTCTACTTCTATGCGTGTATATAAACCTAAACAAAAGTCGAAGTGGTAGTATATCAACCCAACGTTGGCGAACACGTCCTAATGAATTAATATCATTTTTATCATATATGATAAATAGCATGCACTATGAGTCGACCATCCGGAAATGAGAGTGTTACATACTTGAACAGGTCCTTCATTACATATTCGGTCAGAAAAAACTAAAAGCCTATGACTGAATTTCCTCTTCGGATTTCTTGGCGACCATGTACATGGAGATAAATGTTACTGTCAGAGTTTTGGTAGTAATACGTAATTTCTAATAACAATTTTTCTCTGTATAACGGATGGTGAGTAGATTTTTCCACAATATAACTTTAATAGTGACATAAATACAAACTAATAAAATTGTGACTTCCTTCTACTAGAGGATAAATGCATCAGGATTGAAAAAATAAGAAAACTAAACAAAAAAATAAACAAATAAATAATAAATTGAAATCGAGAAATTCTAAAGTTTTTCCATTGCTCATGACAACATGAATACTAATGGATGAAGGCATTCGCTGCTAAACACAATAAAATGCCTGCACCGAGTGATCATAAAAAGTGTGAATATTAGTCATGAAAGTGGCCATTATCTTATTACTCCGTACGATAAAAAAAATTATAAAACATTATCAGACAAGTGGCAATGGATGGCCTCGGTTCTTTTAATTTTCCAAAAGATAAATTTTGGAAAATCATTGAACTTTTTCAATAAGTTCCAGATGAGTATGATATAGTGCTTCAAGTTGGTAATAGTTAAAAAATTCACTAGTATAAAAGAATATTTAAATTTCCGTTGAACTAAAGTGAGCATAAATTGCTGGGAAAAGAGCCAAGTTACCGTGGGTAAAAGTTTAGGACGATATGCAAGAAAATGCAGACCACGTGTAAAAGAAGTGAGGAAGGGAGAGGGTGAGGTCGAGTGGTAAGATATTTATAATTCAAAAGTAGCTAGTGTCGCAATAGTAGCAACATGAGCTTTTTCGTAGCTGAGGGGTAATCAGGTTGACTGCCACAGCGCTTGGGTGGGAAGAGATAAGACAAAGAACAAACAATGCTGAATTTGTCTTTAATTAATAATGATGACGTGGTTGAGAGGTCTGGAGTGCTGAGGGTAAAGAGAGGCGTAACTTTGGCGGGAAGAGAGGGGCATAGGCGGGCGGGATGGCAGGGAAATGGAGGGAAACAGCGAGAAAAGAGAACAATAAAGTATGCGTGAGGTGAGAATGAGAGAGATAGCTAGTTGCCTGTCACTTCGTAATTAACACCTATTTCCCTTTCGTCCTTTCGCTACCGGTGTATGTCGCGCGCCTAATTGCCACAGACCAGAGGTGCCAGTACAACCAACGTCAACGGTAAAGGCCAGAAGGCTCCTCGGTCACGTGCCGCTCGAGCACCTACACCTCAAAAAATTTTGTGGTTTATGGTGATGACGCTGTCATGGTCCGGGATTCCCCTCGCTTTTTCATAAATAACTGACCTAATATTTCGATTATCGGGGTCTCTCTCCATCCCTCAGTTTACTCGTGTTATCTTCATTCAGATGACAAAGTTTGGGTAAACAAGTTATTTGCCGACGACTAATTTACGATTGCACAGCCACATTAGCACATGCCAATATTGATTATGATTATATTGATAAACGTTCATACGTTGCTATGCCATTTCGTTTGTGAGTCGATCAATAGTAATGCCGAGAGAAAAACTAATTGTCATTGATCTAAAGAAGATTAAAATAGATGTATGTGATAAACTGTCGCTGTGAAATATAGATGGTGTAGCCAATCTCCCCCATTCCTCCCTTTCCCCGCCCCAAACATGGCTGCAGCCCTTGACTTTGTAGTACAGGACGTTGAGGATTGTCCTATACCTAAAACAGGATTACGTTCGTAAATCTTTGAGTGCAGTGAACTACAAGCAGAACGAATCGGTGGTTCTACTTCGCCAAACACCTTTGTTTCGATGCCCAGCTCTTCATTCTTTTTTCTGCCCATTTTTAGGTTTGTTCAGATAACTAAAAATAGAAGGTTTCGGAGTTTTTTCCCGTTTTTTTAGGTCGCTGGGATTTAACCCGACGTGACCTACAAGCTAACCATTAGTTCAAAGTTCACGGCAATTCCGGATCTAGTATGTCATGTTCTTTCATCGGATCTTTGAATTTAAACTGATCTATTTTAGGTAGTTTAGTTTCAATCTGCTTCTTCATTTCTGTAGTGGATATATTTATTATACAATATATCAATATTATAGTACCAGAAGGAATGTGATTTTCCATTGACGAGGTTAGTTAGGTCTACTATGACTGGAAATTGCATCAGTGGACTACGAACCAAGTAATATAATATCTGTCAGCTTGGATAGTAACGAGAAAACTTAATTTATAGGAAATACTCTTCATGAGATCTCTCGATGAAAAGAGTAGACAACTGAAGGCAGCTTTTATGCTATTGTTTCCAGGGAAATTCTAGTTTCTGCCATAATGATCTCTGCAGAACAAATACATTATCCCGAGATGAAAAATACGGAGTCTCCCTTGACGTGAGGGACTGTCGTCTCTGTCCCCCAACAGTCCCCCTCCGCGCCAAACTAGGGACTCTTGGGG
>JAPYZN010000396.1:0-32205 GCA_030522865.1 Psyttalia lounsburyi | reverse complement strand
ATTATTATTATTATTATTGCTCTATATATTAATTATTATTATTATTGCTCTGGCTTTAAAAACATTGAAAAATTGTTATCTTGAAACTTCAACGGTCTATTCCAGTTAGAACGTTCGAGCTGCAACAGACTCAAATAATACGAGACTCATGAGTTGAAACGATTTACATAGTGAAATCAGTGAGAAAGTACGCAAAGTGTAATATTATTTCAATAATTTATTCAATTACTTTGATATACATCAATTTCTAAATGCATTTTTCAAATTGTCAATTTACATCTTTATTTACAATTTACATCTATCTTAAGCTAACATGCTGGCCAGCAAATATCAGTAATCCCTATCTAGTACGATAATTATTCACCTAAACTTAAGCATACACCTCTTGGAGTCGACCTTCTGTCGAAGGCCAGAGGTTCGTCTAATATTTTGGGGCTTCATGTGGCCTAGAGAGACACCCGAAGGCCCATAAGTGAAGACAACTGGACGAGAGGAAGTGGACGCCTTCTGGGAAGGTCTCCCAACTGTCTTAATTGTCTTCCTAACTGGTCTGGGGAGGTCGTAAGCAAGCCTTTTCTCCCTTCTGAGATGACGTCTGGCGGTGGCCCTCAGTTGAGGATCACCTCGACAGATGCGATGCCATCCCCGGGATACTTGAGCCGCATTCAAAAGGGATTGAGGGTCAAGACGTCTGAAAATAGACTGGGCCACTTCTACTGGTAGATTTGCAGTTGGATCTATGTTTGGGTTGCCAATACCGAAGAGGCGCAGGAAGGTGCAGAAAGCCCGCCCGCCCCCGGGGGGCCCCCCTTTTTGCCGCCCCCCCCCCCCCCCCCCATCGAGCTTCCCCCACTCCTTGGAGTATTGGCCAATCAGGAGCTTTTGAATTGGACCAATAGGATGCAGACATAACCAAATTGGTTTCGTCTTGTTAGTAAGAAGAGAAGTGACGAACCTCTTCAACAATAACATTACTACAGATAGCTTACATTTATTGAAGTGTATGGATAAATATTGCGTGACGTTGGACTACATAAATTCCAATCCTACAGCCATTAATGAAACTATTTTTGAAGAAGTATGGTAAAGATGTGGTTGATGACACACTAGAAGTGGCTAGCTGACAAGTCCAACATATGAGGAGGGGTTTAATAAGTCGTCCCTAATTCGATGACAACAACATCGATAGCAACAATTATCCTCAAGAATCGTATGGTGAAATTTTTTTTAAATTTTGGTAAGTTATCAAATTTTGAAATATTATTTTCCAGACACTGCACACTAATCCTAAGATAACATAATTTTTGTGTTATGTAAGTATCTCCAGCCGGAAAATAATTTGGGCACGAGAAACAGAAACAACAGAAACTATTGATAGTTCAATAGTCAATAACAATTGTTTTTTTTGTGTTGAATTACTCTTGACGTTGCGTCACCCGACAGTTGGTGGATTATTTTTGATTTTGCCCCATCGAGATTTGAAATACTATACTCTGTTTCGTGATACCGTCAACCCAGAGACAGGGGTGAGGAGGTGGGGCGCCGAGGGTTAACGTGAAGACACCTTCACTCAGTGTGAAGTATGCCTCACACCACTGGGGCGAGTAGTGTGACACGTTTAATTGGTAATCCGTTTAAAGGATTAGTAACTCACGATCGGGTATTAGAACGTGTCGCTGGTCCGTCCTGCAGCTTGTCCGATTCGCACGGGCATGTCCAAGGATCCACACATATACTGCGACATTTGATCCACTCAGATCTTGAACGAAATCAGCGTGCGTCCATTGAAGTTTTGGAAAACTTAAATTTTGGCTCTAATCCGGTGTATTTTTTTGTTACTTCACTGAAACAGGTGTTAATGAGGATTTTAGAATATCCGGTGTGATCCAATTGGGCTTAAAGGTCTGACAAATGTTGAGCTACATTTACCCCTGGATTTAAAGTGAAAAATTGAATTAGAGACTCTATATTAGAAAGTTCGAATGAAATTCGTATATACTACCAGGGATGCAGAAATTGAATGATTAAATTGAAGTGAAAAAAATTCTGCATTGTAGAAACCATAGCTTCGAGTAAGAACGCTACTAGTTTTCTTTCTATATTTGAGTTGCAATTTTTCGAAATTTAAAATATTTCTTCTAACAACCAAAATTTGGAGAAAATTTTCACAGCATAATAAAATAAGGAAACTCTTCTCGTTAGTATCTGTGAACCTTAGCACATTTAATTTTTTTTCCTTTCGAAATTAAAATTTTCCAAATAATAAAAAAAAACAGAGTTGAGTATCGGACAAAATTTCGAAAGAAAATACATGAATTAAGAATCTCGCCACACAGATACAATACAAAAAGTTGAACCCCACACAACAAAAACATCTGCTTAAATACGGAAATGATGCGTTACAAAGTATTATATTATCGATAAGTCAAATGAGGGAGTTAATCGAGTAGAGTACAGACAACCGGTTGTTTGATGCCTCTTCTTCAAGCAGCAGCGCTGCCAAACGCCACTGTAACCGGGCGCCCAGAATTTTATATTACCTAAAAAAACCATCGTTTTCTCCACTCCCTCTTCCCCCTCCAACCAGCCTACTCCATCATAATTCGCATCTCGATCAAAGTTGACCCCATCGGCTAAAAAAAAACGGTTGAGATCGTTTCCTTATACTTATAATAAAAAACCACCTAATACCTTATATTCCCATATGTAAAAGATTTCCTCAAGGATAAAAGATATACAAAATGGATGGGAGAAACAGCTGGTGCAGGTTGTAAGCCCCCAGAGGTGCAAAAGCCAACCACAATAAGTATAATTTTCTCCATTCTAAATATCGATCGACTGCATCTAATATTTCAATTTCAAATTTTCTCCCCAAACAATATTTACCTCATGTATGTTAAAATATCAAGTGGAAGGTTGAGAATGAAATTGTCGTGTTTGATCTGTCATCGTTTGCATCTCTGTATGCGATAACGTTCAAATTTACAAGCACGTTCGAGTTCATGCACGGCTCGATTTCCAGTCTGTATAAAATGGAAAGAAAAAAAAATAACTGCAGAACGAAAAAAATATCCTCACCCCGAGTAAAATAAAACAGGGATAAAAAAATATTAGAGTTATACAAAGAGCCGAAAGAGGTATATATTCGACGATGCTCGAGCGATAGAGCGGCACAGTCACTGGACATTCCTCCTGGTGCGGAGTTCTTCGTGACTCGATAATCTCGGATCGTTCGGATAATGGTCATTCTGGGTCTTGTATCGTACTCCCGCGTGAATCTGCGAGGCCCAGGGAGCCACAGCGTTATACAGCTGTAGATATCCACAAAACTACCTAACATCAATATGAGATATGTGAAAGTAGCTCCACATGATAGGTAAAATCCTCAGGACAAAATGTAAGTGTTGCAAACTGTTTCCATGGATTTTTGTAATATATTTTTTTATAATCATTGGATGACTATCAAGAAAATTTATTTTCATCATAAGGAGCGATAAAGCGTAATGGCGACAATAGCTTCTCCTTTCAGATGATTTTGCAAAACCCGAAATTTTTCGAAGCAGTTTTTTAAAATACAGATTATTCCAAAATGTTTCAAAAAATATTAATATTAATAAAGAAACAAGATCCGAGCGTGGTTTGGATACCTTAGTTAAAAAGCAGATTTCTTTTTAAATATTAAAAACGTAAAATTTAGAGAGCTTTACTCATTTGAAATGTTAGATGAAGATTAGGAAACCGCGAGTTTCGGTATTAATCACGTAAAAAATTCTAAAAATTCACACAATTGATATTATTATCATTGCCATTTATGATCTAAAAGGGCGTCACTAACATTCAAATAATCTTGAACTAAATTTTTGAATACTCTAAATATTATTCCAAAAATGTAGTTTACCGACAGATCTCCTTGCGTGTTCCCTGAATTATCAATATGAGATATTTAAACATATCTCCAGATAAAAAGCAAAAGGCCAACTGGGTAAGTGTTTGAATGAAGCAGGTACGTTTTAAAATGATAGTCTGTTAGAGCGCGTTAAATTGTTCAGCAAATGGCAGTAGAGAGGCGGAGAATGAAGACCAAACACCTGGCACACACCAAGTGACTTGATATACCGGTGCCCCATCTGATCCTCAATTTCACATAATAATAGAGATTCCGCCGTTCTACCCTTTCATTTCACATGAAATTGTACAGTATAAACTCGTTCGAGTTTCACGATTCTCGTTTCACACACGCTTTAAATTCTAATTAATTAATTAATCTCTGTCTGAGATGGATACATGCAATGTCGTGGAGCGAGACACAATGGAGGAGTGGATTTCTAGCTGATCCTCAGGACCAGAGCAATAAATCAAATTGCTTTTTCACTGGGGTACACATCGACTATGGAGAGCAAAAGATAAAATGGTAATGAAAACACGATCGATACCAATGCGATAAAATTCCCGGGGCCATCGATGGGGCGAGGAGACACGCGTCCCCGATGCGATGACGATCAAAAGACAAAGCCCATTTCTATACGATCTATAGCTCTCAGCCGTATAAATGCCGGGCACGTAATTGATGCGACCGGATGCAAAAAAGAGAAAAACGAACGTCAAAGTGGGAGAAAAAAGCTTTAGAGAATCAGCCCAGACTGTCCATCATCGATCTGTCATGGATTATTGGTTGAGAAGCGACAATTCGCGTGTTCATATGACTTCTTTTTTCATTTATCTGTCAATCAACTGAAATACTCAAATCTAGTAAAAACCAATGTATGCATAATTTTGAAAATTTCAATCGCAAATTATGCTCTTGAGATGATTTATCTGATCGTCTGGACATCAACCGTTGAATTTTCGATTGAGGCGATCATTGGAAAAATAGTCAGCTTGTGAAACCCCCTTGACTCATTAACATTCCGCTGGTGGATTGGGGAAAGGGTTGTAGAAGGGAGCAAGAGAAATAAGGAAGCCCAGGTACAAAAAAGAGAGGGCCACGACAAGTGGCCAGTTGTAGCCCAATACCCACCTATACCCATCTTCCGAGAGCCTCTCTCCTTTCTACCATAACTCGTTTACTCGTGCCCCACGAATCAACCCGATCGAGTCTCAGTTTTAATCCTTCGTGTGTTGACTCCACTCTCATTTCCTTAAATCCCAAGAAAAATCATTCTCATCATAGAAATTCGCCTGAAATAGCGCTCAGTGAGCTAACATTTTTTTTTTTGTGAACTAATGACAAGTGATAATGAACAAACTGTGGTAAAAGTAAAAACACATAGCGAGAATTGGGCACAAGTTCTATTTTAAACCCCCGCGGGTTTGGGGGTGCAGCTTTCTCGCAGATACAAATGGGGGATGGATGAAAAAAAGAGAAAAAGTGGAAGAAATGTATCCAATGGGTGAGGAAAAAACGATCGACTCCGCTAAGTGCGCTACTCCATCGAGACCAGAGGCTTATCCCGTCGAGGCACTTAGGCAAGGCATCTTTGCATTATTCAGATGATCGTCGAACGATTCACCTCAGTTTTTTGTAATCGAGCCCTTTGGGGCGCTCCTTAAGTACGTCGCTCTCGAAAGAAATAGAGAATAGAGCGTTCCAAAGTGAAAATCTCTTTTCAAGAGACCTTCAATACAGTGATAGAAAATTTTACCTCTCATTTCATAAGGAAAATAGGGATGTGCAACGTTACATTTTCCGATCTCTCAGAATAGAAAAAAAAATGGTCGCATGACGGTTGTCACCTGTTGTTCTTTCACACGTCACAAATTCGGTCATATTTTTCCTTCCAATGTTACCAGCCAGTTAGATATCAGTTGGTAAGTATAAATTTTTCCATCACAGATTTTTGTCAGGTTTGGTATTATTCGAATTTTCATGCCCAAAACCTTTTTTACTCATTGCGATGAATAGGAACGCTCAATCCTCGTAGAAAAAGTGTATTTTAGCCCGTGAAATTATATCACTCGATGAAATATCGGGAAATTTCATGTAAACGAAGAGCTGTTACAAATTTCAATTTTCGTTACTGAAACTTTAAGAGAAATGGCCAATTAAATATATTCAAAATTTAATTTCCGAGGTCATTACAATAACTTCCTTCTTTTGAGCTGGCAAGTTAATTATCAAATAAAGGGATGAGTAGATGAAATAAACGAATTTCTGGCAGTCAATTCTCGCATTCCCAGGCCATATTACGAGACATCACGATTCAATATGCCAATATGCATGGAGGTTTGTTTTGTCACTGCGTGCCATCGTGCGTCTCTTATATAGAGATGCAGACGAGATTCCCAATGGGAATAAAATCTCGCCGCATTATTCGGATCAGATTCAGTCTTATTGGAATACCCGGATCAAACTTAATAATGGATCGAGGAGAAGGTGGAGGCGAGGAGGGAACGAGGGGAAAGGGGGCAGTGGAATCAGTCAGAGAAATGAATGGTAAAAAATGGAGGAAGTGAAGAATGCTGGGGGCCAACGTGCTGAGAATACAAAATAAACATCTATCATTGGAGTTCGTGCGACGTACAACAATTAATATCCCACCTTTCATTCCTATCCTCCTACCGTTGAATTGTTCCGTTTGATATGCCCCCCACTCCCAGTGAAAAGATCGCCGATGTAATGATGGCGATCGTCTTTACGGATAGATCGATGAATCAAGATCGGGAGAGGAGAGATAAACTCCTCGTTAGCACGACAAAATGTCGTTGGGACTTAATTAATACAATGTGGGTGGGCTACATTTTGTTCAGGTGAAATGATCAATTACAATTAAATTGAAAGGTATACTACCTGGGGGAGTGTATTTAATTAAATTTGGGCGATGTTTTTGCCTTCTGAATGGGAAATTTCCAAAATTCGAGTCTCGATGATTTCGAATCGTTTCAGAATTTAAATGTTGTTTAATAATTCCAAAAAAGAGACGAATTTTTTTAACGAAAAATATATGACTACACAGATAGGAAAAATATTTTTAACATTGAAAATGTATTTAATACTACATGGATTTATGAGAGAAGCGTTGGCAGTCTTGATAACACTTAACAATTGTCTCGGTACGGGAGAATCTCATTCTCTCAACAAACGTTTTTGCCTAGTAGTTTATTAAGTCTGTGCGCACTCAATAAAATAATAAAGATATTTGCTTCAATTTTAAACTCTATATTATCGGAATGAATATCAGAAAATGCCTTCACTATCAAGTTTCGAAGTTAATTTGTATTAAAAATTGGCCTCCATGCGAATTAAAAATTAAATTCACCTGTGGCAACTGAAAAATGAAATTCCTCTCCCTTTGTCCGCAGCCGGCCCCAAAATAAATGATTAATTGTCATTTCAGATGTAGCGTCGATTAATCATCCTAATAACCTGGTGAGTGAAAGAGGGGCGAGCGAGAGAATCACCCCAATATTAAGACAACGAGAGAACGACAGAGGGACTCAAGGGAATGAAAGATTGGAAGCGTCAACATGCTGGAGAGTGGGAGAAGTGCACGGAGATGAGGACAAATCCGAGAGAATAAGAGTGCTGAAGGGACTGGGACTCGGTTGAATGCGGCGAAGAGGGAGAATAAGATGACTGAGTTACGTGGCAGTGGGCTTTCGCGACAGACGCACTGGGTCCACTCTCACATATTTGTATTCTACTTTCGTTATGTTTGCTGAAACATAATATTTCGGCTTGGTTTGTGTGCTTGTCGGTGGGTCTCTCTTTTATGGGCCAATCCATTACACTCTCTGGGCTTCAAATATACCGCAATGTACATACACGTGTATGAATTAATTAATTGCTGGGGTAATAAAATGGCAAAAAAGTGAAGAAAGACATAAAAAAGTTATTGATCCGACTCTACTGTCCTCCTTCATCAGGGTGTCACGTGGAAGGTTCATCCAAATTCCCTGACTTTTTCAGATCAAACTCATTAAATTCCATGGCCGTGGAAAACGGTTTTTGCATGGAAGAATGTGAAACTGGTAGACTCGATGAGCTCTAATTAATCCTCTGAGATGAAAAGAGACGATTTTACATAATTTATGACGTAGAATGGGTAATCAATTTCATTATGTGAAGTCTAAAGAATTTTTTGGAAATGGAAAGTCTGCATTGGACGGAAATAAATGAAATAAATAAATTTTCAATCATATTTTAGGGTAATGTGGCGGATGAACGGAAGCAAAAACAAATATCAAATGTTAACATTCCAGACCGGTAGTAATTTTCTGACATCTCCAAAATTACAAAATTCCCTGAAAATTCCTGAATTTTCAGATTCCCCTTACGCTTGAAAAATCTGATCATTCCATGCTGTTTGAGTCAATTGAAAAAATACGGAAGGGTCTTGAATTTATTTGAGACATTTTGTTTCCGGGTGGTGGACACGGTTTGCGCCGAGAAGAAGAAAAAAATAACTCAAGAGAGATTTCTAATATCCCCGGGAGACTTTGAGATCAGATACATCGGGTATTGGTTGGGGGACTATCTATTCAATATGCCTCCATTATTTGGTAGGTGATAAGGCGAGAGCGCCGGGTGGCTACGTCGAGAAGGTGGGGAGAGAGACCCCAGACTGTCCCTGCGAACGATCCTGAGGCTATCTCTGGCTCTCCAGGGAGTCGTGCGATGAGCGATAGTACTCGTTCTTTTCTCCTTCGTCTTCTGGTATTTTTTTCGCCTGCTTCTCCCCATTTTTTTATCCTGCGAGCGTTCAAACGGACTGTAACTTGCTAATCCGAGATTCAATTTCAATTGTCGTAACTGGAGGGAAACAGAACGAAAAACTTGTCGATTTTTGTTGGGATTGAAGTGGAGGGAAAGGAACGTAAAATGTCGAACAAGAGTTCTGGCAAAATTGGAAATTCTCACTTCGTGTTGCTCAGCAATCTTTTCTACTAGCGAAACATGGTGTAAGTTTCATGGGTAAAGGGTGTTGATATCTCAATACGTATCTGAACGTAAAACCTCGCGCACCCTGGGGCTTTTTTTTATTCAGCAGAAAGGAGTCGAGTTTGCCGCTGGGGCACATACAATGGGGGCCCATATGTTTGCGGGGGTGTATAACGTGCACGCTGGCAACCTCGAGACCTCGATCGACCCGCAGTGCATTTCGTATAGGCGCAGGAGGTTGCCCTCCGAGAATATCTGGCGTGCAAATTTCCATCCATCGATTTTCCATTTTATTGAATATTGGCTCTGATTTGTTTTTTTTGTCTGATCACCGAACATTTCGGCCCAATTAAAAGTTGCCCACCGCTATGTTGCGAACGAGGACTATAACATCTACAGTTCTAATGAAGAATATTCCGATGCGATGACTTTACAATTTTTATGGAAAAAAGAGGTAGAGTCCCGGGTGAATGGACGAAAAATGATCGCAGATGTATTGAAATATTTTTATGGTTTTTTTGCGCTTGTGGGAATCTGGACACAGCTTGTCCCTTCCGAAAAAAATGTGGCCGGAGTAACAAAGCAAGACTGCTTTTCATTCTTCCTTCGGGCCAGAAAGGTATAAACAAACAGGAGAAAGTGAACTATGAAACACACAGTGGCGGCTAAGAATGGCAACTTTTTTGCCTGGCGTCATTCTTCTCTGTATAAAATCCTTCGAAACATTTTCCAGTCCCAATCTCTCGCTTACGAAAACACTAATATCAACTTTCAGTGTAACGTCTTCTGCAAAAAAAACGTGATGGTGTCTTCCCCGAAAATACAATCAACACATTTTACTATGAATTTTGTTTTCTGCTTTACAAACTCAATTCATGAGTTCAAAATTAGAACTTTCTCATAATACCAGATGCCGAGAAAACGATGCCACATAGAAAAATAAGTTTTTTAATGTCGAGAAATATCGCCAAAATATGTGTCAAAAAAACTCTGTGAGATGAAAAAAAAATATTCAAAATGGAATGCCAGCATTTTTGTCATCAATTTCTGATAATATAATCCTCAAAATCAAATAATAGCTTCGGCGGTAGAGGGTATCTTTAAGAATTGGCCATTAAAACTCTTAATTTATAAGTTCAAAATGGACGTCGCAATTGAAAGCATTGAAAGTCATAATTTCAAATCTCAAAACAGACATTTTTTTCGACAAGCTCTCCAAAAAACATAAAAACGTTTCATTACTCTCCTCATTTACAACTTAATTTACAATTTAATTCATCGGCATCTCAATAATGACAATCATTTTCGTTACGCGATGAAAGATCAATTTAAATGTTAAAAGCATGTAGAATTAACGAGATAGAAACAAGCCATAACCAACTTGTTATATTGTTACCAGCAAAAGATAGGAAGAAGCATCGTGAACCGAATAATTATTATGGGCAAAGACTCTTACCTCGTTGTTATATATATTATATAGAGGAAAAATAAAGGATATTGCGTGTTGTGGCGAATTAGCGGTATCCACCAGACTAATTGGGTACAAACTAAATATTACAAGGGCATCAAAGTGGATCATTATTATTTGAGCATCATAATTTTTTCTATACTCTGTATCCACTACTTGGACTGGCCATTATCAACTCTCTCTCATTACCAGGTGCCCTTCTTTCCCTCATCTATAGCGACCATATCGATTATCAAGTGAATGAAAAAAACAAGTGGAGAATCCAGAAGCGATCGACGGAATTTTCGTAAATTGAGAATTGAATGAGAGACTCAAGTCTGCCTCTCGTTGTTAGAAATTCCACCTTCAACATTGAAGAAGCACTGCAGAAGTTAATAAATACACGGGGCACACCGTGTGGACGGGTTGCTGACATCCGCCGAGCGATCGTCTCGAAGATACATACACGATCAGGGGGCCCTACGTTTCTTTACGTATACCCCGAATTAATTAGTGGCAATCGACGTCACTCCTAATTGGACTAATTAACGGACGTTAGGCAACCGTGCGATTCGATACGCCCGAAAGACCTAGGGTTCATCCCCACACTGTCTATCATGCATCAATTTTACTGATTTTAGCATACGTAAACAGGATTTTTTCCGAACCCCGTGAAATACACTTGGTTCTCAAGGAAGAGTAAGTCATTTATCAAGTATTTCAATGCCTGCAGTAACAGGAGAAATGCTAGGATTTAATTATTTAGATTTTTTAACTGTTAATAATAAATGAATATTAATAGTTAAGAATTATTTTTTTAATGAAAATTAACGGCAAAACATTATTCGGGATTCTGAAATTCGAAATCCTAATTTTTATGGATTTTTCGTGGGACATATTCTCAATTTCTGGATAGTTTTTCTAAAATTAAAAAAATTCTCAGGGGTCGAAAGATGAGACCGAATTGATGCATACTAAAAGAGGCACTGCTCGAACAAAATGACGAGATGCTTGCAATATATTATATTTTTTAAACTTTAATTTACATTAAATTACAGTTGAATTCAACGTCACTTTTTCGATAAATTGCCAGTCAATTGCCCATAAAATATCGTTATTTTCTGACAGTTGTTAGTTAAACGGGTAAAATACTTCCTTAATTACGACAAAATATCGTTGATACTTTGCAAGTACTTCTTCCTCTACTGAATGAAAATATGAAAAAATACTAAGTAGCACATGGCTATTGCAGGCTCATTAGTGTCTCACTGTTTATCGTGTCATTTGAGAATGGGGTCACTGATGTGTCAGTCGGGAACATGAGTTTGAAAAAATATTCTGATGAAAACGACAGAAAACCTATAATACGGGAAACGACCGAGGCTCATTAATTGAAGCCACAGGGATAATTCAATACGGGTTCGTCTTATCGGTCCAAATGGCAAAAAAATCCTCCGATCAAACTGGGGAGGACAGGTGCCCATAGCCATCTGCCAATATCAAACGTAAGAAGAACTCTCTTGCATTTATATATAAAATACAACTTGGCATCCCCTTTTCAGAATACGTATACAAGGGATTTGGTGGAACGAGTTGGGCTTTTGACTTCTCGATATATCCGTGCACGTAAGTGACAACTCCTTATCGAGCCAGCCAGCTAACTCTGGCAAGCTCGAGATGAAGCAAACCGCGCCCCACGACTCGCTGAGGAGACCGCGGCTAATCGGATCCAAGACGTACAGAGCGAAAATCCACTGGCTCCCGAGAGTGTTATATAAGTACGCAAATTTCCTGGAGATGTCTATGAATGTCTGATTCGCAAGGGCTATAACGCCATGACAACTCCATACAGACTATGCACAATGACTACAACTAAAGCTAAATAACAGCACCAGAAAATGAATATATTACAGATGATAATAATAAAGATTATGATCACACGGAGAGCAATATTCAATGAAAACTACGGTACAATTCACGTAATGTGCTGGCGTGAAAGGTTCTCCCCCAATTTCTATAGAAATTGAAGTGAATAGATCAGATTAGATATGTAGCGATGTATAAATTCTCCTGTCTATCACCAAAAATATAGGAAAAAGTTCCGTAACTTGTCTAGAAGGTGCACAATCCAAGGGAATTTGTTTTTTACAGAAGATCTCCATCACTGTCTGTGACTCATGGCTACCCATGAACCCGCAGACGAATGGGTAATCATTACGAAAGAGATCTTAGAATTTACGTAACGACGGACACTTTTTCGACAATTTTACGTCACTCCAAGATTACGTTTCGAAACATAATTGTTAGGCCTTTTTCTAGTAATTTTTATAGAATATTTCTCTCCGTATACACATTGTAGCGGGCTCAAATTAAGGTCTAATATTGACGGAGAATTTAGGAGTCATTTTGAAGAGAGTCACGTCCAATATATTTCAGGAAGTGAGAGAAGAGTGAGAAAGCGGAAGCATTTAAATAATGAAATTGAAAATTCTTAGTACTTAATTAGAAAACTGAATCGCATAGGCGGAGGAAAAAAATTCATGTCCAATCATTACGGGAGCTTGGAAATTATCAGATATCGTTTGATTTTCAAAAGTTTTGAAATCCCCCCAAAAATCATTGTTCTTCTGTTCCGTGTAAATAGCTTACTATTTTTTTCTCTCACTGCAATTTTACCTTCCAACCTGAGTTATATCCCAACCACGGCATAACGATCGGGGAAGAATAAATCTGATAAAAATGATGAATAAGAATAGGCGTTGTGGTACGTGTTAATTCCACAGTTTTAATAAATCATTCCAACACCATATCCCCGTGGTAACTAGCAGGTATCAATATACCTCTGCAGTTTGATTCCGCGATTGGATTGTGGATAAGAAGAATTTTACGCGTGCCATGGGCAGATGTACACAAGATCCGTTTCCAATATTCCCCACATAACCAACAAAACTTGAATATCTCTCGCAATTTAGATAATTGGACATTTATGGAAATTCACTGGACGAGCTTATCTAACACACGTATTTAGCCGAACCCCGAAGGGGTTGTGTTACATACGGGCAATTCGAGCCCACTTGAGACGAATAAATTATATATAAAATGAATAAAAATAATCTTAAAACTGTGGAAGATTACGGCGATCTAATAATTCAGGTAAATACGACATAAATGGTGAATGTATAGCGTAAGGAAAAGAACTCGGTCTCTCGATAACTCGGAGGTGTACAAGGGCGATAAGTATGCTAATGATATAATAACGGTTGCACAGGACGGACCCTCATTATCGCTAAATAAAAAAAATGTTAACCAAGAGTGATGGAAAATACGAAATAAAGAAATGGGAAGATCTCTGAAGCACAGCGTTTCACGCAATTGTTTTATATTAAGAGGCCGTGTAACTTCCCATTCTGAGTAAAAAAATAGATTCCAAAATTTTTCCTCGTACGATGACTATTTTGCAAAACTTCAATTTTACATCACTTATAATATTGGCCTCTATAGGCAAAGAATTTAGATTTTAATAACTAATTACTCTTCGACGACGCAGCCTCTTAAAATATATGCAATTTGCTGCAAGCGAGTTTTGAAGTGTTCGTCCGTTTTCTACTTTTCCATTTTTATATTTCAAGTACAATGAACTCATCCTTTTATTCGATTTTCCGTTCTAGGGACATGTAAAAAAATAGTGTGTACAAAGAATTTCTTCTCTAAAATTCTAAATTGGGTATTGATATTAATTCATATTTTTTCATATGTATAATTAATTTTAATGACGTTGCCATGATTATATGGAACATGATAGATTTAACGTTCTAATGAAGACAAGGAAACTTCCCTCGTGCGCGACAGAGCTGGCCCATCCATTCTACTAAAAAGACCAAAGTTGAATGAAGAGCTCTCCAAGCAATGAGAGAAAAATGAGAAGAAACCTCCCTACTGAATGTAGGACCTTTCGCCGTGACTTTTCGTCGATTATCCGGGGGCTGTTTTGTCCTTTGTCAGAGGGCGTCGACCAAACCCAGAGCAACCGTCAGTGCTCGTGACTTTTTCCAAACGAACTTTTCCGAGTACAATAGCCCTCGAGGTTTCTCGTGTTTGCTAGCCCCAACATGTATATTTATCGGAATAACATAAAGGGAATGAAGAGATTCCGTTTTTTCACTCAACAAGACTGATATTATTTATTCCACGATTTTCCATTCTTTCTGTCAGCTCTCATTGCGTTTTTCTATCTTTGTTCGCCTCCGAAGGATGAAAAGAATCATTGGGCTCCAGGGTGGATTAATTATCACCAATTTAATGGCAACAATCTACCCATTGACGTGATGAAAATAAAATGGAAGACAGGGCGAGAAGGAGCAGAGCTGCGACACCTCCCTGAATGAGCCATTAACGCGGGGCGGAGGGCGGTTGGCATTTTGCAAACAGAAATAATTATCGCAGAGGGCAAATGACGACAATAGATCTCAGCAGACGAGAGAGTCATTGGGAAGGCAGGTCCCGCTTACAATTCACATTTACCTACAGAGATTAAAATACCATCTTATTCACTTTTCTTTTATTAAACCGTGACGCGCCCACTTCGCACGCCAAAGCGAGATTGTTGTCATTGTTTCAATCACAAAGTGGTGGAAACAAATAGAATTCTGCCTAGGCGTGAAAACCTCCCCTACCACCAGTTAGCCCGAGGGTGAACATTAACGAGACAGGGGGGAAAAGGATGCCATAAATACCATATAAATATCCTATCATCATTAAGCTCCTTAATCCAATCAAAGACTCTTTCCACTTGTCTCAATAATCATCATCCACACTGTGAAAACATTTATGTGACACAAATAAAATCTGCCTCTACAGAACTACCCAGAATATAATATTGTCTAACGAGAGAGACCTCAGTGTAGCCGTCTAGTAAAAATTTCAGGGGGCGATAACTTCGCGGCTAAATTTAGCAAAAGACGACGACAGGTGTTTATTTTTTATTTTTGAGAATTGTCAACGTTGCATTGCCATAACTCATAGAAATTTTTGAAGTTGTAATAGAGTCCCGTACGCCTTAGAATTTCTACATTCAAAACATTACTTCTGAAATTTCGTAGAAAACTGTAAAACTGTAACTGTAAAAAAAACTACCCGAACTAAATAAGGGACTTGAAAAATTAGAGAAAGAAATGTCCTTTTGTTTCACTTACCAAGACAGGAAGTCAATTGGAAACGCGGTTCAAGCTCCTTTCCCTCTCGATTCGGCCAGCGTATACGGTGACTCGAGTACACTGTACACACCATTAATGGTTCTCTGGCCAGTTCGACCCGGATAATCTTCTCCGTAGTATTCAAAAGCCATTCGGTTTTGAGGCGTCCGCAAAAAAAAACACCAATCAAATGAGTGGGAATAAAATGTGCAATTAAGTAATTCTTATCTCTGATTCTTCCCCCTTGCTGATGGGAATTAACAATGAAATGTGGAAAAATTAAAAAAGCCTGTCTTGAGTGAAGGTGAACGGGTTTGGGTGAGCAGGTGCTTATACGGGAAGGGATTCGAGGCGACGGTAATTGGATAACGCGTTACGATCCAGCCGATCGGTGAATCCCGCGACGTCCAACGTGTGGGTACACATACGGGATAGAGGGCTTGTATAATTACTGAGAACCAGTGTGTGCAGGGATATTATTCGTAGCACGCGACAGCAGCTCACCTCCTCTCTTCCTTTCGACGAATGAAAAAAATAAATGAGTTTTAGTTGAATAAAAGCGTCAGACCAGTGCCAAAACTGTGTTCAGTGTTGTTGTTTTTTTATACTCATTTTCATGTCTCCTTGCCTTGTTTGCTTGCCCCAAGGCAATCCGGAAATCGTTTCGAGAATCGTTTTCAATTCATTCGGGGAAAAGATTTCACAAAATTCGTGGATAGCGAGGAGATGGAAAGTCTCACCGTTTCCTTTCAAACCGTAGAGACGCTGCATTATCGTCAGACAATTGTGTGCCCTCCTTGGGATGTGACAATTCAAAGCACCCAGACACTCGCCTCCTCAGAGTTACCCCAGTTCGGAGTCCCTGCAATCAATGCTTGAACTCTCTCACTTGTGCTACGACGGCGAGAGGCATGGGCTAAAGGAGATGCGTTCCACTCGGCATCAACTGACGATTTTGGACGAGCCGAAGCTTTGTCTGGTGGGTGCTTCGGGGTGTGGAACAATTCAACAATCTACTGTCACACCGAATATTCAACGGTATTTCCCAGTTCTCTGCTTGAGGCGGATAAGAAAAGTTGGTGAAATAAAATTCAAAAACAAATCGTCTGAAGTAAAATCGCAGATTATACGTTAGATAACAAGTGGATACACGAAGACTGTAGATATCGGACAATTACGAATTATTCCAACTTTTTTTTTCCAATTATCAAGTCTGCACGATTAAAAGAAATCTGTGAAGTTTTTGTGGTCAGAAAGTGTTACATTTTTTTGGAAAATTCCACAATTCGATAAATATTTGAAAAAAGAAAATACAGCTCGCTCAATTCTTTTTTCTATAGGAGTAATATCTCTTTAAAAATAGCACATGACAAAATTGCATTAACTTTGATAAAAATGGCATAAAAACAAAAACAATTTCTTAAAATAGTTCTCATGTAACTGAAATAAAATCTTATAGGGTTGTCATAGAAATTGAAGGCATATTTTCAAGCTAGATTCTTACATTATCTTTTTGTCTGTGTGCAATTGAGGTTAAACGCATGAAAAAGTATATGTCCGGCAAGGCAATTGTACTCGTCTCACGTTCAGGATGTGCCGCGTTACGACTTTCATGATAAAAAATGGTTTTTTTATTATGCAGAACTGCATACCGTTCCAAAGGCGTATGAAAAATTAAATTGCGAGTGTGTAAAGATGAGCTTTACGAACGAGCTCTAAGTTAGATGCCCGCTGGGCAGTAATTAAGAGCGTAAACATCTGTTTGGTTTCACGAAAAATACCCTCAATCAATTTATGTAATATTTTTCGAAGAACAACATCTGGTGAAGATTTTCTCTCCACTTTATAAAATCTTTCCTCTCTCCTACATGATGATAATTATTCTCAGCTTTTTCGGTTCTTTTTAGAAGTTTACAGCTTCAAAATGGAAGATAAAAACTCGATAAAATGCGAAGCGAAAGCACACAATCATATAACAAGATGGGAGAAAGATTGAGAAGTCTTCTCGTCTTTCTCAATCTTTCTCCACGCACTCAATTTATTCTCGGTAATAAAATGGAAATTATGAGATTAGGCTCTTGTAGGACACTGAACAATAGTAATTGAAGAATATATAGTTTTAGCCAGAAACTCCATCGAATCGAAGGTTGCCAGATATAGTATGTAAAATTGCGGTCCCGAGGGATTTAGTTTCGAGATGAAATATATGGCACAAGAAATTAGTGTATTTCTCTCAGTCTATAAGCAGATTATACGTTTATGCGTGTATATTTCTACTCACTCTTGGAGCATTTCCCTTTATTCCCGGAAGTTGCATTACCGTCTTCGGAAAAAGTAGAGGGAGGAAACCACTGGGAACACTGTGCTTCCTGGACAAAGTAACTTCCCCCTGTAGATTCATAGCTACAATCCCCACACCCCCCTCGACTCAAGCCCTAACGTGTCTATTGTACGCTCGTCGTGTTAACTTATTTACAAGAAAACCACCTAGTGCCTCGTTCATCATTCCGTCTGACATATAACTCGCCTTCATCTACTCATATTTTCTACTCCTCGCATTTTCTTTTCCTCTCGTTATGTGATCCCTCTCTAAGCGCCATGAAATCGATTCTCATCTTGTGTTAAACTCGAGAAAACCGTCCCCTCGGCTTCCATTCCTTGTTCTTCGAGTGAACGAGTATATATTAACAACTTAATTCGCACTTCTTTGTTTCATAAAAGTGAGAAACAGCTTTTAATAACCGGCTTCTCGCCCTGTGTTCTGTGATGGTGAATTTAATGAGTAGTCTCCGCCCTTTTTATTTTCAGCTCGAAGACTCGACGCGAAATATTTTTTTCTTTTAACACGAGAAAGAGTGAGAGAGAAAGCGGGAGGGATATAGAGAGAGCGAGAGAGATACGAAAAAATATATTACTTAAAAAGATTCATGAAAAAAAAGGTAAAAGTTTAAATCTAGTGTGAAAAGAAAACATTATGTAGAGCAGAGAGAGCGTTTGAGTGAGAATATGACAGCGATTCGCATAATTCGAGTGGACCATTTCATACTTTGAAGGTGATCTCAGAAGATAACGAGAAACTTTCCGCTTCATTTTTGACGATCCAACGGCTATACTTGGGGGATTGGTAGGAGAAGCCAGGGGGAATGCCGTTAATTACTGAGCTAAACGAGTAGACGATAAAAAGTTCGAATGAGTCCTCCTCTGCACCTCGAGGCGTCGGGTTAACCGCGGATCAAAGTACGCCAATGTAACTTCTATCTTTTTACTCGTCTCATCCTTCTGGAAACTTTCGATAGGAAAAAATGAAGAAACCGGGAAAAGTCCAAGAGAGGAGAAAAATGTCGTTTGCTCCTGGGAAATGCGCGACAAGCAGAGACAAATGTACGCGTTCGTCGATAGACGCGTATTAAGGGTGCGAGTGTCATAACGTCCTCACCCCCCCACCCCCCCGCCCCCCTTTGCCGTTCTGTTACTCACCCACTTCTTTTTGCTTTTGAATGGCAGAGAGAGAGGATAAAGAGGCAGTATCACGATATCATTCCATCCCCCTTGAGGCCACAAGGATGCAGCGTCTAATGCGCGTTTCGTGTCAACGCGCGACGCCTCGTACACGGTGAAAGGAATCACTCTATCGCTACTCGGTACCGAAAGACGTTTTGATGGAGGTGGGGGAGCGTAGACACGTGTTTCAAAGAATCCGATTACCTATAAAAAATGAAAAATGGGAGGCGACGGAGAAGTAGAGAATAATCCTTGCAGGTTCAGTAGTTAAAAGGTGAATGACATTGAAGGGAAAACGATTGTGCAACAATAGCTTCAATTGAAGTTATTTTTAACTGCTACATTTCAGCTAATGAGTGATTTCACAATAACAAATTCGAAAATTACCCATATTTTTTGTGAAAAACTTACGATCGTTAGTTGATATCTAATTACACTGTTAGGAAAAAATTGAAATCTCCAAGAAGTTTTCTTCCTTATTTAACAATTTAGAACAAGACAATGATCCGTTCAAACCAAGAGAACGTAATAAGGGTGAATCATTTGCAGCACAGATTTCCTATGGAGACAGAATTTACTCGCCGGAGAGTAAATTGTCGAAATAATCTCAAGACTCTACCTTTTATCCTGTATTCACGTTTGAAGTCCCTTTCAAGTTAGTTATAAGACACCAGTAGATAGGTTAGTACGAAAAGCCAACGAGACATATACAACGGAGTAAAACTGAGAAGGCGAGGAAGGCAGAAGCGAGGTTAGTCTAAGGGGTTGGTTAGGACCACTCGAGAGAAGGAGGATAGAGACGTGAGCTGTATCGCCAACCGTGGCTTTAATAAACCTCACTACGGATTCCCTGGACTACGACGTACCATTGTGGTAGATAGTAGTAGTGGCACCGATCTAAGACGCTCTCCTTTCTCGATCCTCCTTTCTCTCGTAGCTCTCCTCTCTACCACCGATATCCCCTTTGTTTGGTGGGGTAGGTAGACTCCTTAAACTTCACAAAGAGGAAAAGCCCAGGAGTGTGTAGAGTTGTCACGACGATGAAAAAGATACCCAACTACTCTACCTCCTCCTGCACTAGTCTATTTCTGTCTTATACTTTTCCCGTAATAAAACACAAAGTAAATGAAGAAAATACTTACAGTCGTATACACGAGATCCATGATAATTGGTGGAGGGAGGTCAGTTGGGGAGAAGCAGACGGGGAAACGACACTCTGGTTATATCCCCAATCAATTGAATCAACCTATGCTCATCACGTACCAGAGTCCTCAAGGCACCCTGGAATCTCAATCCACAGCTTCCAAGGCGCACTCGATATATAGATGGAACTCATTGCCACCCTACTGCTGTTATTAACGCCATCACCAGACGGAACTTCTAATATCCTTGATTAGACAAATTTTCTGTATTGAGTTCATTCCATTCAATTACATATTTTTTATTTCCCTTTTTTAGCACGTATTCAGGCAGACACAAAACTAGTTTTAAATATTGGAAAACAAATTTTCAAAACCAAGCAACTCTTAATCGCTACCTTTGGCTGATAAAAATTAAAAAAATTGTGAATTAATTTTAAGAATTTTGTTTCGATTATTAGCCCTGATAAAACGTGAAACTTATGTCATCCGGCGCTGAATAAAATATTTCCCTCAGTTGTATAAATCTAAATAATTTCTCTTGTTATAAGCGACTTTGAAAATAATTACCTACAGCATTTTTCACGAAATTCTCGATTGACGAAGATAGATTACTAATTCAGATATATTCACGCATTTTGCCCTGTGGTATAAGAGGGTGCACAGAATAACTCTTTAAGGCAGGTGGCAAACACGTGTTTAGGTCATCTAATTCATTACAATTCCTTGTTGAGCAAAAAAGTGGCGTTCATTCAGCAATTGTTTTCGTATTCACAATTGTATCTAACCCATGATTATTCCTAAACACGTGTTCCCATACTCGTTGTGTCGCTTTCCGGTACGCAATTTTGCCCCCAGGACTCTCTAATGAACGACCCGGTCGATGTACGCTGGATAAAAGTGTGTAAGAATGACTCTGAGTACTCTCAAAACCATGAGGGTGGTGGGTCGTCACGTGCCAGCATGCGATACCAGGATACGCCAAGTGCCTTTTCAATAGTTCACTCTCATTTTCCATAGACCCAACTGATCTCTGTCGCTGAAACATAGATTGATAATGCTGGTCAGTCCCTGTGAATTTATGAAGATTTTCTAGATTTTCTTTTCTCCCCATTTTATGTTTCTTCATTTATCTAGACTTGAACACACATTCAGTGCGTATCAACACGATGTTCTCTTTCCTACCTCCCTCTGCCCACCAGCACATAGCTCAGATTTCAATTATTCATGTGACATTCAGTGATGTCGGCTTCCTCCTTCTAAAATATCAAATCTGATTGAAGCGAAAAATCATCGCTTGACAAGAATTCCGTAATGAAAATGGGTGTGATTGAGATCCAATTAATGAAACCGCAAAAATATTAAGATCATTCAATTATTTATTTATTTGAAAACGAAGAAAGCATGGGTATGCACTTCCTGAGACTAGAGCAATTTTATAATCAGGGCATGACAGAAAAATATTAATAAGGGAAAAGTTGATTTAGCAATTCATCGAATTACTAAACGGAAACGTTTGGAAAATCTAATTAAAACCCGAGAATTGATTAACCCATATAATGATTTGTGAGTTTTGATATTATACAATATATCCGCCACAATTGATCAAAATTTGCCAAAAATACAAATACATGAAAAATCCGGCGCAAATTGCTATTAAATATTCATTTGTAATCGAAAATTATAGTGAGCTAGGACATTTTACCGTTGCGGTGCTAAAAAATTGGAAATTTCATTTAATTTATAGTGAAATTGGAAACTTCCGAATTTATTTCTACGTCAATTAAAAATCTCAATGTCAATCACCGGTGAAATTTTTCTAAACTGAAAGCTAAATTTTTTCTAGCGGGAAAAAATTACGCAAAGTAATAAATAATGAACAGTTTACCGTACTTTTGAGGAACGCATTAATTGAAAAATTAAATTCTCCCCCGAAAACAAAAATCCACAATCCAACCACCCTCCCAACTAAATTAGAACCTCATAAACTGCTAAAACTTCACAACCAGGCTATTTACCGAAACACAATACCCCAGAAAACTGGGATTTAATGCAGAGCGCACCGGAATAACCTGTGAATTGTCATCCTCGGTGAATTAAAACTGTGCAAATGTGCTGGCCGTCTCCATAACTGCGAAAGAATTCCAACATGCAGCATTCAGTACGCGCGAATTGGGGAGTTGAGATATAATACCAAAAAAACTCGAGGCCGTAGAAAAAACAATGAAAAAAAATAAATAAAAACCCCAGTGAAATCCAGGTAAAAAGGTTCTCGGGCAATGAGAGTAATATCATCACGAAACTGCTGGGTGGAATTGCACCGAGTATTTTTAATTATTATTTATGAACAAATAGAGCGTCTGCTTGCGGGAGGGCGGGGACATGGAGGAGTGCAAATGAATATGAAAAAAGTACTTCATTTTTAAATTGAATATGACGCTCGGCAACTGCCGGGTGAATTTTAATTTTCCATTTAAAAGAAGCCCCAAGAGTGTCTCATGAATGGAACAAAAAGATTAAATAAATAATAGGCATTATTGCGGCATAAGCCACAGTGTATGTACAATGAAATGTAGATAAATAATGGTATATAGCGTGACATGTAACTATACCTCCCTGAAGGGTTGATGAAGGGGAGGGGAAAATCCACTGATGAGTGCGCATAATTACACGTATATTATACGGGCTGTATACCAAGATAAACGAACGACGTTATTCCACCTCTGATTTGATAGCAGCACAAATGCATTCGTGTAATTACGTTGCTTACCGACTTGATTTTTTTTTCTTATAACTTTATGATTCTTAATCTGATTTATTGCCTTATGACAAGTGGAACAAAACCCGTGCATTTTTCACCTGTTTTATTTCATCCGTTTTCTCAAGAAGTTTAGTGGAAACAAAAAATCACATCCGTCTTTTTTTTTTTTTCTTTATGTTTATGCGAAAGGAACATAGAGGAAACTAGAGAGCTCAGTGGCCTCGGAATTGTGGGGTTGGGGAGGGAGAGAGGCAATTCTGTGCGACGCTTCACGGTCGTTACATTTGATATTGAATTTTCTTTTTCGGATTGGAGAAGATTTTTAGAAAATTTTATTTTTATTTTCCGCAGAGAAAGAATTGATTACAATTGCTGTAGCAACGATACAGTCCTTAATGGGGTGTACATCGAATTTGTAACTTCGAACATTTAAGACTCTGCTTGAGACTTTTCGATCACATTTTGAAGACTCAAACTGAATCTGAGGTAGACATTTCCAGCGACAGTGGAAGCCCGGATAGAGAGGCGTGACGCGACTCAACCTCGGATCCGCCGTCAGACGGAGGTTGCGTTGTCACCAACCTGAGTTGCGGCTGAATCTCCGCTCAAATTCCTACATGAGAAGTTACGGCGATCGAAACCCGTAACTATCTACTTCATTATTACATTGCATTCTGAAAATCTCAACTTGGAATTCTCAAAATGGTCAACTTTCAAAAGTTCCAATGCGAAGCTTTCTAAACCCAAGGGCCCGGTGTAATAATTTATTACCTCGAAATCACTGTGACTGATTACTCCTGAAATAATTATGAACTCGTTAGGCGACCTAATTTTCGATCTGCAAAAATCGTGCTCAAAGATCGGAAATTCCTTTTCCTTATCATTCAATAATTTTTCTTGTTATTTGTCACAGCGATTTCGAGGTAACAACTTATTACATGCGGCCTTCGGTTCAATATTTTCAATTGAGTCGCAACTGCGAGAAGTCCGAATTATAAGTCCCAAACATTAACTCTTATTTTTTGGTGTATTTACGCATCTTGCTTTACTTCCTGGGTACTTATATAAGTTTCTCGATGCCCTTTTTCATGCATAAAATCAATACGCGAAAACTAGTCAGGTTGCGTATTTCAAAGTTTAAAGAATAATATTCCCCTTCTAATTTTATGCCTCTCAAGAAATTCTGTGGTGAACAAAAATTACATCTCCTTTTTTTCCCCTTTATGCTTATATGCAGGAAACATAGAGAAAATTAGAGAGCCCATTGGCCTCGGAGTCATGGGGTTGTGAAGGGGGGCGTCGAGGGGCATTTTTGCGCGACACTTTGGGTGGCCGGTCATCATCCGTCGGATAAATGAATCCCATGCGCCACGGCCATGGGCATCGGTTATTTTAATCCGGCGATTAAAAATGTCAGACACATGTTCGTGAACAAGGACGATCCTGGCACCGGTGCCAGACGGATTATCCTACACTATAACGTACAAAGTCTTGGGTTTTTTTTGCCAACTATTTTTTTCTCGAGCGGTTGAAAAAAAAAATGTCCATAAATTTCTAATTTATTATATAGCTTTTAACCCATTTTTTGCATTCGTTCAATTTTTTTTCACGACAATTTTCAGGGAACTGCTGATGGCATTGAGAAATTCCCCTTGCATTCCTTTATATGGCGAATCATGATCGACTGCCGAGGATCGACTATAATTAGACTATTAGTTGGACTTATTCGCAGGGTTGAGTGCAATGAAAAAAATGAGGAAGAGGAGGGTAATGCGGTTGGAGGTGTCGACGTGACCGAATGTCGTCGCCACTTAGTGCCTTTTCGGGCTCTTCCATCGACACGTCCATCGAGGCGAGAATTATCGTGATACTTCACTCGTATTCCCAAACCAAGAGTGAAAATAAATGAAAAAAAGAGGGAAGAGGGGGTGGGAAGGGGGGGGGGTAAATTTCTCAAGTTGAAATTTTTGCTGTGAACACGTGTTAAAACGTGAACGTGCCGCACGCAAACTCAAACAGTGGTAACAACGTCTCGAGAAATGTTATACGAACAAGGTATAGCATGGTGAAAAACATGGAAGCTTGCGAATGAGACTAGCGATCTCAACTGGAATCAGTGACCGACGGGGGAGGGGTTAGAGGAAGAGGAGGCAGAAAGACCCAATGTATAAATATATATTTCAGCGGGTTCATCCCCACCCTCTTTCACTTTTTAAGCCTCATAGGTATGGGACCGCGCGCGGGACCACAATGCTATCTCAACGGGGGATCAAATTGTCCATGGAACGAACATATTTCGTGTGACCTCGGTAACGCGCTCTCGAAAAGAAGAGGAGGTGAAGTGGGGTACAAGAACGTGGCTCAATTCTTCGGGAATACCTCGATATATTTGTCGCTGGTGCGCGTGGAAGTAAGAAGGAAGAGATGCAATGTTGTAAATCAGATGGGAATGTAAACCAAACGTTCTCCCAACACCATAAGATTCCATGCATTCCTATTTGCACGGTTTTTTAAGCTTAATTTTTGGTATTTTACCTCTGTATTTTTTTCTGATACATCAGAGAAAGTCCGGAAAAATAAATGATGTTGTGCACACACCTGCCAATCGCTCCTTTCTCAGACAGTCACGCCTGCGGGATTAAAAGGCCCAATAATTGACTGGATAAAAGTTGTTGTTATCCGTTATTCGAAGCCACCTGTCCAAGCGACTGTCTCATCTTTCCATAATTTTGGTTTCCGAGTAGACGCCGTGTATTCGTTCAAATTTAAGTTTCCATTTTTGTTCGTTGGAGTAACCAAATATACCTTCTAATAAGTCTGAATTTGCAAGTGTCAGATAGTGTATATGTTTTTTAATCAAAATTTACTACACCGAAATGATATAATTACGAAAAGTTTGAAAACTTTCCGATTCCATTTGGCAACGAAAATCACGATGTAGAGGGCGAACGAAGTTATTCCGTAAGCAATTTTCTTATCTCCAGCCGTCATTTCCGGTCATTTATCTGGCGGGTCAGCCCAGTTAACGGCGACATTGATTAAGGGTCTCGTTTTAACTCTACTACTCCCCCAGGGCGACAATGTCGTCACCTATAATCCCTCGAACGGCGCATCAGTGCCCTCCCCACTTGTCCCCCACCGCCCCTGCCCCCATTGAGATATCTCCTCATTTCGTTTGTCTTTGATTCAATTCGCAAGTAAGATAGCCACCGATAAAGACTATACCTCTGTCTCATTTCATTCAATTGAGATTTTTCTTCTTCACTCGTTTTTCCTCGCTATTCTCTCTGGATGAACGTCCAGAGGGGCTCTTGGAGGCTCCGCGAGGTGGCCGCATTACCGTTTTTTTCCTTATCCACAGGAGCGATCAAATCATTCGCCGTGTGAAAACGATTCTTCTCTCTTGGATTGTGTTTCTTTCCTCCACAGTCGCTTCTTTTCTTTATCCGGGAACGACCAGTAATCGCTTTTACAGGACTCTCAATCCGGAGTAAATTTTTCTTAGACAATTGAAATTTTATTTGTTCCTTTATTCGTTGGTTCGCGAGATCGATACATTTATGGAACGAGATTTCAGATGAACAGTGAAAGAATGATTCTCGAGTTGAGGAATAATTTGATTTCTTTAAAGTTTGACGTAGCTCAACGGGGAGTCTCAGATATTGTCTAAAAGTTGATGGCGTCAAACAGCCTCCTCTTCCTCCCCAACAACGAGTAAGATAACATCTGGCGCCTGGCTCCATCAACAACCACCCCCTCCTGCCACCTCGTCCTTTACTCAGTTGCATCTTGAGTCAGAGTGAAGGAAACTCGCCTTCAATTATTCTTGTACCTCACTCAGCTCTCACCCTCCGCCCCTCCAGTACTCTCCCTATGCTTTCTATTTTATTCTCATACTTCAGCTCTTCTTCATTCCACCAGGAATACCTCTCTCTTGGTTGTCTTCTTGCGCGAAACTCCGGAGCCCTTGTCGTCAGCGCCACTTACTTCTCTGATCTTCTCGGCTCTCCCACTCTTTGTATTTTCTATATAATTTCCTGACAACTCGCTTTGAGACGACGTCTGTCACGTGCGGATACATGTCGTAGCGACAGAGGATTTAGTGAATTACAATGACAGTGATATAAATTTGCATAAATTACAATAATTCTTCTTTTTGAATTTAAATTGAATAATAATAAAGCAGGATAATCAGTAAGCTCCTCCGTAAGAAACGTAATAAATTAAAACAAGAGAGTTGTTCTTATTCTGTCTATGCTAGTTCTTTTATTAAATTATGAATTTGCCACAGCTTCTGAATAAATGGAAATTTTTTGAGGAATCCCACCAATGAAATTGAGTCAGATAAAATCACCAAATTCGAAATTCAGACTCTGTTGATCGCCAATAGTCTCAAGAACTACCTTTAAATCAGACCATGCTTGTTTGATTCAAGGCTCAAGGTATGCATCTCATGCATACTGGCTGGAGTCTATTCTATATATCTTGATTAAATTTTGATGGAACTCTGGATAAACACTGACTAAGCCTCAATTTACCCTTGACTCAATTTCGACTAAATCCTGCGATTGAGCTAACTTTGAAAATTATTTTTTCACTGGGGAATATTTGCAATTTGATTTTTCGGAAATAACTAATGCAATCATTTCTAAACTCGAACTCGTTGAAGATAGATACATATATATGTACCGGATCCAAAAATAAATTATTCAAGCTGAGGCCAGAATTAGTCCTACTAATCCGAAACACCAAGATCGCCAAATTTGATGAATATAATGGTTCCACTGTAGATCAAAATTTATTCGCGCAATGAATAAAAAATATATTTAAAAAAATAACCAAAACGAATAACGCAATAAAGAAAATCTGTTGAGGAGCATCGAAAGTTTCTTTCCAATGCTACTATCACAACATCGAAATTCCTTACACCAATGTATCTTGTCGCAGTGATAGAGAAAGAGAGAAAGTGATAACCCGTAGAGTTTATGTGGGCGGTAAGTGAAGGGTGGGCGTACGGGGGGGGGAGGTTAGTAGGAGACAGTACAGTGGTGGCACACGGCGTGTCCGAAGTTTCTCCGGGGAACGATCAATGATAGGCCGGGGGGACGAGTCACGTGACCTAGCCGCGGGGAGTTCGCGCAATGCATCACCAACCAGGGCACCCTCGGCACATAACCCCTCCGACACCCCGCAACACCAAACCATTCCACTCATACAGGCCCACCGTTTTCTCTCCACTCTAACGTTCCACGTTGACTCTGCCTCCCACTCTAACTCAACTACAATTTAATGTCTCCCTCTTCTTTCCTCCCACACTCTTAAAGCTACCCCTTCACCGTGATTCCACCTCCACGACGTCTCTTACTTTACCACCACTACCCACCCCCAACCCACCTACCCACTTTCTTCGTTCATCTCTTTTCCCCAAACGTACGAACTCTCCTATCCCCCACCCCCTCCTGGTCGACGGGCCAAGTACTAAACGGGATTGTTGCTACGTTGCTCTTGGCGACCAGCAAGTGTCGTCTTCGCCTTGGCTCATGCCCTCCTCCTACACTCGACTCTCGTTGGGGCTTCGCATTGACCCGGCTGATTTCCAACACCTCCTACTACTGCCAAGAAGCACGATGCCCTCTCCGTCTTTCTTTATTTTACATTCTCCCTCCTCTATTCTTTCATTTTCCTTTTTATCCCCCTGTGCCTCCTCTTGGCTTTAGTAAAGCAACCTGCCATTTCTCACCAAACGATTCTCCAACATGTCTTTTCGTTTTACATTTGATCCCCCGTGTCCAACAATTCAATTACACATGACCCCAGAAAATGTTGGTATATCGATTTTTCCTCTCTCTCTCTCTTCTTCGTCGACCAAACGAGTTATTAAATATGGAACGATAAATCTGCATGATTTTTTATGCGCAATGTAAAATGTAACGGTTTGTCACTATAATTAATTAATTAAATGATCACCCATTGCAGTGATTTACAGGATTAATTTCCATTATCAATGATGACACATAGCTGCAATCAAGTTGATAGATTTAATTTTTCCAGGAATATTTCGGGATCAGTTGGAGTGATAACATTCAACGCAGAAAATGACACAACTGTTATACAAAGTGCTGCCATCAAATCAATCGATATTGTTTTCATCCGCAAAACTGAAAAGTGGGAATCTAGGAATCAACGAAACGCGACGGTTTTTCACGCAAACTAGAGTCACTCAGTGTGTCCAGTTTTATTGAGGGAGGGGGACCATTGAGAGTGCTTTCAATCGTTTGGGGAAAATATATAAACGCTCTCTCTGCGGTCGTTCAGAGGACGAGGAAGAGGAAGAGAGGACTGGGTCGTTACCAGTGTTCCCTCCCCCTTTAGCGAACTCTGTGGTGTATATAAACGTTGATTCGTTTCCCCCGTTGGCATTGTGGCACAAGTTTTGTCCAACTAGGTAAGTGAACAGAGTTTATATAGCCAAAGCACCATCGTTGTGGCCTTCGTAAAACGCTTCGCGTTTGGTCGAGCATTACCGCGAGACCTAACACGCGTTTTCTCCGTGGCAGGCTCTCTGATACGGCTTCAAACGACTGACGATAAAGGCAGGTAATACTGAAACGCCGTTATAGAGTTACCAACGACATTACTTTACAGATATAATACCTGAATTGAGTTGTTAACCATTATTCAGAGTTTTCTAAACGAGGTACTTTCTCATTATCTTGAAAAATTCTTTGGAATTGCGACAAATGGGTAAAATTATGCGAGGTAAATGACTCAATGGTTGTCGAATCAAGACGTACTTTTTGTTAGTCCAATATTAATGTCAAGATATTTTAAATTAGATTCCTGGAAATAAAATCTATGCATTCATTATCCCTCCAAATTTACTCGTTTTTATTTTCATTCCATGCCGCCTTTTTCCGCAGAACGTCCCTACATTTATCGGATAAAATATCCCGATTTTACATCTTTATGACGCAGAATTGTTTCCATATCGCCAACCATTTCACTTGCGCATTCATCATTCGTTCTCCCATCCATTTTCCCATCCCAAACATTTCAATATTTCGCTTCTCTCAGAATGACGATGCCCATCGAACAAAGAAATTGTCACAATCGTTTCAGAAAAGTTATCACCAACTTCCGGTTCTTAATGGTGCACTGTCCACACTGAAGCGAAAATTTTTGCTGTTATCCCCACAAATTTAAAGGGCGTGCAAGGGATTTCATGCGTCGGATGTGGTGGACCCTTCGATTCAATTTATACCCACTTCCTTCTGTAACTTCCGATTGTTGACTAGAGGCTAGAATCTTTTTCGTAGATTGAGTATTGGCTGCACTTTCGGTAGAGCCATTTCCGGATTTTTCTCACTATGAAATACGAGCTTCCCTTCCGTTGAAGAGATTTGCCAAAAACCAGTCTCAAGTGGTAAGCCGCTTGGAGAATATATCGAATCGCAAAATGGATCTCAATGGCAATTGTCTCGCTTCGCTGACTGGTCGAAATATGTCTCATACGTGGTTGTAGAACGATGAACATGTGATTTAGGGTGCCTTCAGTAATGGACTCACATCTAGGTCATTCCTAGACGTGAAATAAATAATTGTATCTCATCCCCTTCTTATTCCATTATTTTTCTCTCTTTCTCTTGGAAGATGGGATGAAAACAGCGATAGCAGGGGCTTGTAACACTGCAGCACGAACAGAGAGTGGGATCAAGAAAGGGACAGAGTAAGGTGAACGATAAACCAAGCGGCCTGGAAAATGTGTGGATCAACGAACGAGATGTTTCAGCAAAAACTCTGTCTCGAATCGGTTCCGAGCCAGTCCTCTGTGTATATATGTATAAGGGCTTCAGCTCAGTTTGTGCTTTACTCCCGACTTTTCTTTGCCTTTGACTCGCCCCACCCCAGTCACTGGACCCTTAATACTCTACGTTATACGGTACATTATATCGTTTCCTCATTTCCCCCTCATTTCCCTGTACTTACGGGGGCTATACATCCAGAACAGATCCAAAGGATTTATGCGAAATGTAACGTGAATTAAAGGAACATTTGTTCATGGCTGATAGCAAAAGTCAAGGAACCATTTACCGCAGTAGAAGTTCTACGAATAAATGAACTATTATCTGAACGAATCAGTAAAATATAAGCAATCACCGCTGTCACTCTCCTAAGATTTTTAAAGAATTCGTGGCTTTAACTAAATGAAATTTTTTAAAATTAAAATAACGCGAAAGGAGAATCTTTAAATTGAAAGAAAAATCACTTGAAAAAAGAAACACTCAATTTAGATGAAAAGTTTGGAATGAGAGAAAAGTGTTCAAATCATAGAATGCGATTGCAGAAATTAAAAACTCGTTACAGCATGAAGATAGAGTACCACCAAATACCCGAAATTCAAACTTGGGCAAATTTTACGCTGTCCATCTTCAGAGAATTCTCCAAATCTCTTCAAGATGCGGCTCACGCACTAACTTATCGACCGATGATTGTTCGGGTCAAAGAGGATAGACCAAAGTAGAGGCTCAGTTCCAGCGTTTGAGTGACCCCGCCTCCGGAAAGTGGAGTTAGTACTCTCCTAGCAGAGGGATGGCGCCATGGTAGACTGATTGGCTGGGTGAGTTGCCTGCGCTGGTAACTCGGCAGTAGCACTCCCTCTGTCACGGGAATAGAATAAAGTATGGAATGTAGTTCTCCTCATTCGGAATTTTTGTTGATTATTTTCAGCCAATAGCCGTCATAGAGAAAATTAACATGCTTCCTCTGATGTCTAATGACTAAAGAAAACATCAATTGTTTATTGCGTTCGTTGATAACATATATAGCTAATAAGAAATAATTTGGATTTAGGAGAAAATTTAGTTTGAAAAAAATTAATTGGGATCTTTTTCATCTCGTTTGATAAATTAAATTTAAAACATGATAGAGAAAGCTCGATCTAACATTGTTCCACATATTTGAAAGTAGAAACTCCTAGAAACCTCTCAGCCGTCAATACGCCCAAATGACGATAACGTGCTGAAAATTCGAAAAAAATGAAAAAGAGGGTCTAAAACGACCAAAAAGGGCTATCTAGGGCTCATCTTCTTTCAAAAAAATCGAGATTTGGACATACCCGGTCGGCCAGCTGGCCAGCCGGTCGCCTGTCTGGCCCGAAAGGCTGAAATGCCAAAAAATTAAAGGGGGCCCCCTTTCCATTCTCCCGATTTTTACCAAAGTCGGCACTCTTTTGACGATATCTCAAAAACTATTGATCCTATCGCCCCGGGGTGTATTCCATTCGACAG
>JAPYZN010000395.1:0-31458 GCA_030522865.1 Psyttalia lounsburyi | reverse complement strand
AGGAGAGTAAGTAACCAAAGGCGGTAGTGCCGCAGATTGCCGCCGTGCGTAGCACGGCGGAAAGCTGGTGGCGCTACTGTCTGTGGTTACTTACCCTCCCTAGGAGGATAAATTTTACTTATCGGGCAGTTATGGCAGCCGATAAGTCGCAATTGGTTGAGTCCTAGCAACATAAAAATTATTCTTCAATAGTTGAAAAACAGGAGAATAAAAACTAAGAATTGAAAACAATATGAAAAAGTTGAGAGGACCAATGGAATTTTCCAAGTTTTGATGTCCTTCGATTTTTTCTACTGCTCCTTTAACGAGAAAAAAAATTCCTAAGGTTCGGTAAAAGTCGTGAAATTCCAATTTTGATTTTTTATTTTCCTCTTTTTCAATGATTTATCCTTCCCTCATTTCGTTTTTTCCCCGGAGCCGTTTGAAACGGGCGCGTGGGCATGTTATTGCCTTCTGGACAAAACGAAAGCGATTCCGATAATCGAGGGGTTGCTCCTCTCCTTCTTATTTTTCTCTCACGTGTTTCGTCGCGGTCTAATGTGTGAAGCCCTCTCACTTCTAAGGGGGCCTTTGGCGTGTGACTCGATGCATTCCACGACGCACAAGCGCCTTCTGTAGCTCCTTGGGACACTCGTTGGTCTTTGGGTTTTTCCGGTATAGGAGGGAGGGGGGAGCGTCGCGACGCGGAGACTTCTAATTCTAATCGCTCCGATTCCCATGCCCCCGATGCACATTTCTGGACGAGGGGAGCGGCGGCTGCACTCGGTAACCGAAAATTGACGGTATTTATGCTCTAAATTGTGAAGAGGATTTTTGTAGCAATGGGGGATCTCGTCTTGGAGTGGAATAGGGGAGTATTTTCGGCGTTATTCAAAATTTTTAGTCCATTTTATGGAGAATTCATGAGGAGATTTTATACAATTTTCATTCACATCGATTTTCATAGGGGAAATGTCAAGGATGTCCGCTATTTCCCGAGTGACGCACGAATGTTGTTATCGAGCTTCAAGCGATTGAAACTGATAAAACTTCGTAGTTTATATTTTTTATCCAGAAAAAAATATTAAAATAGCATTATTTTACTCATTCAAGCCGAGATTTTTCCATCTATTATGTGGGAAGCAATCGTTCGATACTCGTGGGAAAAGTAGTTTTTGACCCGTGGGAACGTATCGAACCTCCCACCACTTTTTCTACAAAAAAAAACCTTTTTCTAAACGCGCCATTTCTAAAGTAGTTGTTATCAATAACACGACACGGATATTTGACCACGAATTACCAAGTCGTTCAGTAAAATTAGTTTTCTGCACTGCCTCTCACAGATTTTTCATCTGGGAATTGGTATATTCTTCCTAAACTCGAAAATTTAAAAATCACTACAAAAAAATGTTTGTTCCTCGAGTGTTGCGATAGGGTTTTTTGTCTCGTGTGGTTGGCCAGTCTTCGCCTCCGGCTCAAACGCCAATGTAACTCGAGTAAAAACCCTTCTCACAGCAGGCCGAAAAAAATACTATTATATTACTACTTAAATCAAAATTACTGAGCGATTAGGTAATTCTTACTTCAAAATTGCTCCCACTGCGGAATTTATTTAAGATTTTCATTATTCAAATGTGAGGAATATTTATAATATTTTAAGGAGAAATTTTGTGCGAACAACATGTGTTTACGTGATCTTACCGGAAATGATGGAAGTTAATGATTGATTATCAAAGTCAAGTGTCCTTATATGACTGATTATCCGTTATCGCGTGCTAGCATGCTGGCATCATCGAATTTCTCTTCAATAATAGGTACCCTGCTGATGTCTCTATAAGAAGCACATCCATAATAATTAATTGTAAAGACATTTTTATATGAAATGATGTCGTCCCCAAAAAGCTTTGGATGCCTGTTTTCTACTGTTTCTAGAGATATTTTTCAGACGTCTCAATCAGGCTTAGTGATTACTAATTAGCAATGAGTTTCTCATCAGTTTAACGAAGTCCGTACAATTTGCGAATCTACCCCACTCTCAGGCTTATATAATACTATAAAACACTCGAAGACTATTCTATCATTCAGACATGAAATTATGAGATGTTTTTGGTGATTCATTCATTCATTTTCGTTTAATTTATTAATGTTGTCAATTTATTGAGACAGTTAGAAAGGTGATGGGGTCATGATTCCTATTAGAGATCATATCATTCACGAGATTCCTCGCCCCCATTCCAACTAGTTTCTAAGGAATTATACTTAAGTCCTCCAAATAATAATTTATATGAGAATGTCCGATTCATCTTTCTATTCTCCCAACTTCCAATGAAGAAATTCTTATTCTCAATTTTTCTCATTCTCCGGCATACGCGAAACCACGATAAACCCCCGAAAAATTGTAATTTTCCCACCTCGGGGCCTCGACAAATACCACGAATCAAATTTAATTGCAAACCCTCAGCAAAAATACCCAAAACAGGGACAAAAAAGGGAAGAAAATAAACAGCGGTTCACCTCGTCCCGATGAAACGTCACCGTATGTTTGTCCAGTGGAATGGGAGAGATAACTGAAAAGAGAGAGAAAATTCCCACGAACGTACCGAACTATAAAATTGAGTAACGTATTCTGCTTGAAAAAATAAATGGAGATAAAATTATTTTACATAGACAAGATTATTTTTAATTTCATTTTTACATTGACTAGATTATTTACAATTTTTGGTTCAATCTTCCGTTTCAATTCAGAAGAATGTTATCAAGTGTCTGTTTAAATCAAATTTCAAGGTATTTCGCAATTTTAAATCCCTCATTCGACGAGGAAATTGGTAAGCATTAATGAGTTTTACTTGATTAGAAATTAAAAGTAAAATGGAGCTTCGGGTGGATGAGTTAGTTATCGAGCAATCTTGAACAACCGGATCCTAAGAGTTCTTGAGGTTACTAAGGGGAACTAAAATTTCCTCAGGAATCCAATGGCGTTGGCTTTTGTCAATTATCTCCTTTGGTTCTCGAGAAATCCCTAAAAACCGGCTTTTCGGACTGCTTCGGCTGCCAAGAAAGCGGGTATCCGCAGCCTTTTTTCATTCTAGCGGTCCGAGAAGTGGAGGAAATGGACTTTTGATGGCTCGGCGGGCTTCTACGGGGAACTAAAATCTCCTCAAGAATCCAAGGGAGTTGGCCTTGGTCGCCCACCTCCTTAGGTTCTCGAGAAATCCTCAGAAATCGACTTTACAGGCTACCACGCCCGCCGGGAAAGAGGGTATCCTGGCCCTTACTTTTAATCTAGCGGCTTCAAAAGTGCAGGAAATGGACGTTGAACGGCGCGGATGGTTTCAGCTGGGGAAATTACATTTTTCCAGGAATCCAATTGCCTCGTTTTTATTTTCTCAATGGAAGATAATATTTTCCTGTTAATTTCATACAAATACGGACCATTGCGGATGTTATTCTCAAACCAAAATTTTTCTCTCACCGAATCGACTCTTGATGTGTGGAATTAAAACTTTAGAACAATGAAATTCCGCTTTGATATGAGAGACCGTGTATACAACATGCATCCCGTAGAAACTACAACATTTTTCTCTCAGTGTGTGAACGACCGTGAATTAGTAGACGGCGCGACGAGGAGGGGGAGTGTTGACTTCTCGTCGACTCGTTATCACGAGAAATTATGAATGGGCGGATTCGTGCGCCGCCGATACGTCGACGGAAACGAGTAATAGTAACATATTTCTCGTACAAGCCACTTGGAATAGCCTTCGGGTGCATGTAGATTCAAATATTTTTTTTCATTTTCCCTCTTTTCCTGTACGTCGTCTGCATGCTGTGGAGGGAATTTCTTACCTTTTTTTATGTTGAAAACGTGTTTACAATGGGCATTACGCAATGCGGGACTGTCCCAGCGACTTTATGGCACCGGCACAATTGATTCAAGTCCTCGGGAATGTTCGATTAATCGTATTAAGTGGGTTTATTGAGATTATGATGTTCTTCAAATTGTTTTTTTATTGGTGAAGTTTTTTTTTTCGATCTAATTATAGGAGATTGGAGTAAGCCGGTAATAGGGATTGAATGAATTTGAGAACTTGTGGAGTACGATTCGGAACTGCGAGGTGCTGATACAGATAATGAGGTCGGTTCTGCAGAAGTAATTGACAAATTCACTGATGAAGTGGTAAATGGAGATAAGTACATTTGCTTAGGATAAGTTATCGTTGAATATCTTGTAACAGAAGGGAGATAGCGAAATTTTTATAAATTATCTTTTTCAAGCCAACACTTCGCTCTACAAAAAAGATTTTAATGAAAATTTCGATATATCTTTTCATTTATGATTTATTTATCGTACACTGGCGCTTGGCAAAATGCATTTACCTGGTTTTACCACTCAATAATAATTTATATCAAATGACAGTGCAATTTTTTATTAGCAAAATTTGGAAAACCTGAGAAACTTAGATTTTGTGACTTTTAAAGGAATTATTTTTTTCTACAGCGTATTTAATAAAATATATTCTTGGGGGATTGTTTAATGAATAATCTCAATCTTTAATAAATCAAATTGTGCAGAACACAAGTAGAAAAAACTGAACGAACTACTTTCTAATGAAGAGATTCAGTTCAGTAATATCGTTATCTGATGAAATTTAAAAAGTCGTCAGAAAAAAAATTGTCAACAGTAATTTGCAATTCTGAAACGTAGTAATGAATATCTATTAGAGCGCATATTTTTAACATTATCATACCCAACTGACCTCATTCCACGTCACGGAAGTGTTTTTCAACGAATGTTTATACTGAAAAAATTCCAAAATGCATTTTTCTTGGAAGCCAATTAATTCTTCTACGACAGTAGTTAGACGTAGTAAAACTGTCGTGGAGCTGTCATCAACTGATTCGATGACTATCTTGTAACTAATTAAATGACTGGTAAAAATTTTTGTCAACACTGTTTACTCAAATTATTAAAAAATCATACGACAAAAGTCGCAATTAATTCAAGTAATTAATTGTTTAGCACAGAATTTTGGATAATACTCATCTTAATAGACGCAATAATTTTTGAATGAGTGATACTAAATTGTAATTGAGAAGAAAAAATTATGGAAATTTCATGTTTCTGGTAGAATGTACATACGAAAAAATAAATGGCTAAATTTTCAGTCGTTAGTTGGTGAGACACACGAATTATCAACCGGTTTTTCAATGAATGAATTAATTTATTTTTATTAAAAACTATATTACCGAATTTTTACTATTGATTTTCAAGAAGGAAAATCCAAATCAGAGAACTCCCGCATCATTTTATTTTTAAATCATAGCTAAAATTCATTTTAAAAAATATGTCGTAGGAATATCAAATAAATTCGGTTACGTCCAGGAGGTTTATCTATTTTGTGATACAAGTAAAAAAAATGAGCGAGAGCCGTTTTTTTCATCACTCTCATTTAACGTCATACGATATAAATGTAAAAAGTACTTCCTGACGTGTGTGATTACAGGCCGAACCGAAGGCGATGGCCTCACACTCGTCAACAACCACTTTTTACCGAATGAATAATTTTTCCAATCGCCTGCATTACCATTGAAATTCCTCCTCCACCAGACCATTTTGCGGTTCTCAGCAATCTGAAACTCGACAAATAAATTCTATTAAGAATCCTCTTTCTTTTACTAATATTTCGGGTGGTAAATCGCACTCTTCATCAGTGTATTTCTTATTTTTATCTACCTTGGTTTACGGCAGCAGTAAAACGTAATAATGTAGGCATGAAACTGCCATTAACTGGGAAGATGAAGATCTTGTAGCTACTGAAATTATTGATAAAAATTGTTCTCAACGTTGCCTTTGTCATTCATTTGGATTATAATGTTCTTCCGCATTTCGACTAACAACCGTTGATTAAACCCCAAAAAATTATAATTTCATAGAAAATCTTGCAGTAATTTTTCCAAGGATAATGTAATTAATTCGTGCAAACTCAACCAGAATGTTCCTATTATTATTAGCTCTCATTTACCATTTTTTTCACAATTTTAAAACTTTTTTTTTTAATTTCTTTTAAAATTTCAATATTCTATCGAGTGTCAACGTCCACAGTTGAATTTCAATTCTATAAATATAAACTGGGGAAAATTAATTTTATTCTGGACAACCAAAAATTTTTAAAATATATATTTTGAGGTTTTACATTTTCGAAAAAACACATCCAACAACATCCAATTCGGTTTTTAAACCCTGTAAAAATCCTCAAAGAAATACGTCTCCTAAGACCGCTCCAATTCGCACCGCCTTCACCAAAATAATCTCAAAAAAATATATATGATTCACCTCATTACGTTTCCCATTTCTAAACAGACTCACTCAGATCTTCGAAGCCATTTTCCCCTCGTTAAACTATTTTTGAACTGTTGCTAAAATACCAAATATTTGTTATCCTTCGCGGAATAATGTGTTTATGTCCTCATTACCTCTCCCGTCTCCAATCATCTAAAAAAAAATAACTAAAAAAAAATTGTAGTACCGCCTTCAGACACTTAGCAACTGCTAAAAACCGAGAGACCTATCTCCCCTCATTTCGACCGCTCACACCATTCCAACCGAGAGCCGTTAATTACCGGTGTTGCCCCGGTTTATGCCTGTACAAATACTATTAACAAAATTCTCTATTTTCCAGGCAGTTCCAGCTGCAGTGAAGATTCACTTGCCTCCCGTAATCATCATGAAGTCAAAAAAATTCTTCATATTCAACAAGAAGCTACGATAATCACCGATCGAATTATTTAACCAACCCTCAGTTTCAATTTAATTCCGAGAGGGGTGAGGAAAAAAATGGTTAAACTGAGGGAAAAATAGGAAAACTCGTTGTGCTATCAGTGGTAAATATCTCAACAGTCGTTTAGTGGTGAGTGAATTGTGATGCCTATTCCATCCTGCCTAAACGAAAAACTTTTGTCCACTATAGCGTGGAAAACCAAGCGTGAATTCATCGATTCACGGACGTTTTAAATTCACTCGAGTGTGAAATAAATAAAATTTTAAAAAACATAAATAATAATAATAGCCTCGGTGGAATAGTGAGGGGATAGACGAGTGGGGGAAAAAAATAATTGATGCGACGTGAATGATTGTGATCGTTGCAAGCACATTACGATTGGATTTAAGTGGAGGACAGAGAGAAGTCAGTTTAAATACTGAGGAGTGAAATAAAGAAAATAAATAACGAGTCGGTGGTAGGGACTGGTTGTCCGCGTCACCGGCCCAATAATCTCACAACGTTACTGCTGGCGTTGGAAATAAATCAGTGAAAATAGTGTCCATGAAGCGAGAAGATGAGGACACGGCAGCTGACGGTGGCGATGGGTCTTGGGATGGTGCTTATCATCGTTTTTGTGGGTATAGTTACACCTGGCGAAGGCCAGGGAACCAGGGCTCTTGAGAAAAAGGGGGGCAATAAGGTGGGCAAGGTGAGAAATAAAACGGATAAGGGAAAGTATGAACCGGAGTATGTTGGGGGCAAGGAGGAAGACAGGGATGGAATGAGAAATAATCGAGCTATCAACTATACCAGGTAATTAAGAATTGATGTTCATCGTGTCAGGGATTTTGAGCTTTACGACTTGTCTTATTAATTTATTTGTTTTTAAACGGATAAAAGGGGATAGAGAAAGAGAGGAAAAAGCGAGGGTCTGGTTTCTGGTCGATCGAGGAGCTTAAGAATTTCTTGAATCGATTGATTTACTGGGATTTTTTTAATTATCTCTCCGATTTCTCAATCAAAATTTAAAATCACGGTTTCGTACAGATTTCGCCTTCATTTTGGTAATTTTTATACAAGCTTTAGTTCACCGACAGTATTTTGACAATGATAAATTGAAACTACAAAAAGGATTTCGATATTTCACTCATGAATTTCTAATTCCATGATTGTCTATTGAAAAAATAGAGCAACTTTGCAACAAATACTTTACAACGATTATCGTCAACATATTATATTTAACAAACTTGGAAATTCTTTGCAAAATCTCTCAGACACATTTCTTTTATAGCCCAATAGCCTCCGACGTAAATCTTCCTTTTCTAAAATGTTGTTTAGGCTCAACAAAATAAAATTTACTTCACGCTTTCGGCCATCAATTATGTCGAATTGTCGGCTTCAACCGTAGAGGGTTAATTAGAATCTGTCGAGAGTACACTTATAATGTTCTAACAACCACAAAAACTGTTTTCTGTGGTCAGGGAATTTAATGAATTTAACCTAGACAAGCTACTGTGAAGATAAATGCTTCAGAACGGTCATTAAATTGAGAAAATTACGATCCAAACCTAATCGAGTTTGCCTGCAATTTTTGCGGTCCATAGTTCATAATAATCTCGAGATTTATCGTAAGAATAGAACTACCAAACGTTATAAGTTGGTCTGGATACAGTTGTTTTATGGCCCATGGGCTTTCTTAGAGGAAAGGTTTCCGACATTATCTTGGAGTATCAGTTATTACAGAGATAATTCAGTGTTTATTAAGGTGCGGGAAATCAACTTGTTGGGTCTTAACACTTGCTCACTTATTTGATTTAATTTTGTTTGGTTTGAAGTTGACTCTCTCTCTAACTTTCCTCTCTATTTTTTTATAATATACCTCACGTTTCGGAGACTTTCCTCGGTCATTCCTGCGGAATAAATATTGTGTAGTTGAATTTAGTGGGACGGAAAAATTATTTGGTTAGTGAATTACTGATTTGTGGATGTTTTCGAAAGGAAACCTATTGAAGTGACTTTTTTTAGACAGTTTTTTTGAAGTGCAAAAGACTATTTTCCAATATATGTCTATAAACTGAATTATTGTGAATTTTCCTACAAAAACCAGAATAAAATGGCTCTCTAATTAATTTTGTTCTTCAAAAAGGCTTTGAATTGCAAAATGTTAATGTATTTCGTGATATTTTATGATTAAAATCTATATCAATTTTTCTCGCCACTGACACATTTATATTCGTTTTATTCTTCATAAAAGTGATAAAGTAAAATGCATTTCTAATTTAATTCATAGCCTTGATTATTATCTCCGAATGCTAGATGGCTAGACAACTTTCCTGGGCTTTTTCTTCTAGGAAATTTAATGGTGTACAAAATATTTCTGACATATTTTATCTAAACATTCCAGTTTCTGTGATATCCAGAAAGTGACAGAACAGCTATCACCTTCTCTTTAATTTGTATTTGTAATAAATATCTTTGAATGCAAAGTCCATACAGAATTTTTATAGCGATTTTTTTTGCAAATGCCAGGAAACATAACTCTTGCCATTTTCTTAAAAATTCTCTTATAAATAGACCTACGAAAGGTCACCGAGCGATGTGAATCTCTAATTTATTTCATGTTTTTAAAGTTGTATAGAGAATAGAAAAGTGAGAAAATTTTCACTCAGTCATTTGTTTTCATAAAAATCTGTAAGGATCTAATTTTGGTATACAGCTCTAATTGAAATGATGTTTTTTTGGTAATTACCTTCAAATTCCAGGTGCATAGCGAACTTTCATACATTATTATTGTGAAAACTTTAAAGGACTACAAAATATGTTGAAATATTGAGAAATAAGTGCGTAGAGGGTAAAATAAATAAATGTTAATGAACTGGGAGGAACAATTAACAATAACGCCCACGTTAAGTGACATATGAATAGCATTGTAATTTTCCATCAATTTTTTTGTCGCGAGTGCTCCTCATTCTAGCCTAAAAAAAAGCTTTAAAAAGGTAGAAAATTTGTTCAAATTTGTTAACAGATTTCCTTTTTAAATTTATGCCCTATGTGCGAGCATTGGAAGATTTCGCATTTGAGTTTTCCCCCATGTTGACGTTAGTTCGACGTCATTTGCCATGGTAATTACCTATTTTTCATTTTACCCTCGACTCACAACTTTTACCCTCGACTCACAAAACGCTCTTTGACAATGTTCCTAATTTTCTCTCGTTTTCTTTCAAATATATATTTAGAATTTTTGGGCATCGAGTTATTACAAAGAAAAGAGTTTTCAAATCGACGCCCCTGTAGATTAAAGATTCTAAACAATAACAATCTAGATAACCTTCAGTTGGGGGTATACCTGACCTTAATTTGGTTTTGTGATAATTATCTTTGAGCTTGAAATCCATATACATTTTTTTATAAGTACTTTTTTACAGACCGAAATAAAAACATTTCCATATTTTCTTCTAGGACCGGTCCCAGAGATGTTTCTATTCAATTTGACGTGAAAAAATGTGAGATCCTTCACAGCAATTGAATTTTCTTGTGAAGTTATCAATTAATTGATCTGAACAGAAACAATTCTTTCCTGGAGTACATAATTTTTCGGGGAAACTGATTCATTTCTCTCAGTGTGAAATACGTAGAATAAGGCACTCATTTTACGGTATAACTAATAGCTTATTCTTCCTGAATTTGCAGCCCAAAGGATGGAAACCTCTTGAAGGCGAGTGATCACCCAGTGCCAACGATCTCTCCAAACACCAGCTCGAGCCATCATGATCGACGTCGCGAGAAAGAACGACCTTTGAAAAACATCACAATTGGTGACGGAATTTGTCACAGTATTGACATTCGAAATTATATCGATCATTTGGAGATGTTAAGACCGTGCCGGGTTATCGAGGGATTTTTGCAAATTGTTCTCATGGATCATGATGAGTCCAATAAGACGATTAAACCATTCGAGTTACTGCGTGAGATCACGGGATACTTGTTGTTCTATCGTGTAGGAAGTATTAAGAGCATTGGACACCTCTTTCCCAACTTGGTTATTATTCGAGGGGATCAACTGCTGGCTGACTATTCACTCATGGTGTATGAGATGCCAAATGTTCAGGAGGTAATTATATCATGCATTTTTGTTTTAATTTTCGCTGCCGAATGCAAGTTCTGCAATTGGGGATTATGATTCCCTATTTTTCTTGCTTGAAAGTTATATCGAATGTGTTACAATTTTTCTATTTTTTTATCAATCCCCCTGAAAAACGGACTAAAGTGAGCCGGAATATCTGAAATATTGTCATATTATTGTGGAGAATTTGTAGACGCAATTTTAGGTCAATCCGTGGAGTAGTTTTCGAGACAAAGCAATTGCTAAAAAAACTTGTTTCCTTAAGGGCCGGGTGTAATAATTTGTCACCTCGAAATCTCCGTCACTCATTACACGGGAAATACTGATCAAATCGGGAGCAGACATAGATTCCGACCTGCAGAAATCATGCACGGAGGTCGGAAATTAGGTTTACTCATGATTTGATAATTATTTTTCTTGTAATTAATCACGGGGATGTCGAGGTTACGAACTATTACACCCGGGCCTTAATGTCTCGAAAACGGCAGAGTCGACTTTAATTTTTTTTATGATGATATGAATCAAATAACAATATCGCTATCTAACTCCAAACATTTCAGTAATAACTGAGCATTTTCATTTCCATCAAAATATTGTTGTTGTGGCCCTGATAGGCCCTTGAAAATTCACAATAAGAAGTTGAAATTGGGTGGAATTGTAGTTCAAGTGCGCCGGGAGTGATGGAGGACGAGAACTCTTTGCTCTCTTCGCATTCGGCCTATGCACTACTCGGCCTTGCCGGCGATCTGTATGACATCGCCGCCAACAAATTGACCTTGAACACCATCGGTTTTTCAACTTATTATCATAAATCGTGTGGTCAATATTTTTTCAGAATTTTTGCTGCTTAGTCGTTGGAAGGAAAATATTTGTTTAGGAAAAATCGAAGAAGTGAGCGCAAGTCCCCTATTCATTTTTTATATCAATTTCTTGCAATAATCGTGGCTTTGAAAATTTGGAAATCATTTTGAATTTTTGTAGTGAGAAAAAAATATATAATTGAACCAATACAATTTCCGACACAACTTTATATTGCAATTTCGAGTGGAAATTTTCGACATTCGTTTGAGTGGAATAAATTCAATCGGCAAAAAAAAATTATTTCCGGTCGAACGTGGTGAATATTCTCACACTAGACAAAAAATTCATCCAATTTTCTCCATCAATTTTGCTATTTTTCATGCCTATTGTAACATTTTTACTGCATTCATTCCACAGTTACGATTGATCGAACTCGAGTCCCATCACGTACGATCAATCACGTACCTATATGATTCTCCATTGTCTCCTCCCTTTATCAATCTACCATTCCCACGCAAAATCAGCGCATTTCGTGTCTTTCCAACGAAACCGTCTGATCTCGACCCTTCTACTGAACGGGTCAACTGTCGTTAATTATTTAAGAGAATTAAATTATCCTCAGCATTCCCTTCCATTCATTCATGCCGTCTATACATCTGTTATGATTCTAGCGCAATAACAAAAGCAGTGTAGAACACCTTCACCTCATTCGGACAATTAACTAAGCTTGTTGTTTTTCGTTTTCTAGCTTGGGTTGACGAAACTGACGAAAATAGCTAGAGGTGCTGTGAGGCTGGAAAAAAATCCGTCTCTCTGCTTTGCGGATACTATTGACTGGTCGAAAATTGTCGTGGCTGGCACCAATTTCATCAAGGATAATGCGAATAAAGCCTCATGTCCAAGTAAGTCATACAGAAAAAAAAACCTTGAATGAAATTGCAGTTTTGTTGAACTTAGTGCAGTCTATAACTTCATTTTGCCAGTTGATGAATTGACTCGTTAAAGAGTCTTATTTTTTTTTTAATCAACCATGAACAAATTTAACCTATTAGTAATTATTGAACGTTTTAAAAAATTGAGGCGCTATAATTTCCGCAGCACCGCAGCTGCTGATGACTAGTATTATTTGAGGAGAAGAGTTTGGAGAGAACAGACTTTAGTTCATTTCAGTTCATCTTGCTTCTAAATATTGATATTTTGATTGAGAACTCCAAATGTTTGAGAACTGCTGTTGTTCTCCCAGCGTATTTCGTTTATAAATAATTACCATGAGGTAGTGGATTTTAATTTTTATCAACACTAAAAGAATAGGCCGATCAGTTGAAGATATTCACTATTCCTTGAATATTTACGGCTTCGGATAAAAATCCTTAACATAAAATTTTTGCTATAAATTTCTCTGGATTTTTATTCTTGCAAATGAAAATCAGAAAATGAAAATTTATAGTCCAAAAGATTGCTATCCACTAGCATGCACATTAACATTTGAACTGATAGCCACATATTGCTCAGGGCTATGGAAATATGCGTTTAGTTCCTCTATAGATTGAGCTCGGGAAAATTCTGCGAGGTGCATATTCCCTTATCATTCGCCTTGATAACTGGCCAAACTTGCTCTGGGAGAATGTTGAAGGAGTCCCGCTGAGTTACCGTTTGTCGGTTCGATCATGACTTGCTCTTTATATTTTGCTGTATTTGATTATTTTTTACTTTATCTGCAAATTCCAGGCTGCTCTGGATGTCCGGGTGGTCATTGCTGGTCTACCAGTGTCTGCCAGAGCACAGAGAAGCCCAAGTGCCATCCACAATGTTTAGCTGACTGCGACGGTCCGACAGAATATAATTGCTACGTTTGCAAGAATTTCACATTGAATGGGCAATGCGTGGAAGAGTGTCCCGAGAAATTGTAAGTAATTCGGATTTTTTTTCTAGTTTAATACAAATTATGTGGGCTTGTGAGGACTTTACCATTTTATTACTTTTTTGACAATTGTTTTTTATGAGTCTCAAAAGTCAAAGTAATACAGTTTTTTATGAATACTAAAAAGAACAAGTCTTCTGTGGAGCTCGAGACTTATATAAACTCAAAAGCAATATCATGAAACGAAAAACTAGGAAATTTTCATGATCTAGAATTTTAATTTTGTTTAATTATGCTGCCCGCATTAATTTATTCATTTTTTTAAGTCATAAAAGGTTTATGTAGAATGAATTATGGGGTTTTAAGCGGTTCTGATAAACTGGAATAACTGTTGTATCTCTGCCTCTCAGTTCTCGCATTCTGCAATAAAAACTATTTATTGAGAAATCGAATAATCGTAAATGTCGGATATCAATTTTAATAAATTCTTAGAGATAAATTTTATTACCATTCATACCGATTTTAGATGGGATTCTATATCATTTAATGGTAATTGCTTGTGAGGAGACAATAGTTTTTTAATGTAAACGACGTTGCAGCGGTAACATAATTTTCTTCGAATCATAATCATTTGAATCACCTGTTAAAATTCTTGAAACAACTTAGGAAAGATGGGTTTACAGTCTTATACGGATTCCTTCATGCCATATCATTAAATTATTGCAGGAATTTTAAATAAAGATTTCCTTGTCGGTAGATCAATGCATGTTGCGCTTGAAGAATGAACTGCTAACAAAAATAACACAAAAATACCTGTGTCAAAAAAATATCCACAAAAAATTGTATTTTTTTTATCCAGAGTGAACTTTTCCTTGATGATTCAAAATTAATCAATTCACATATTAAAACGTAACGAATAGAATTGATTCATCTTTTTTAATTATGAAGATTATTTTCAGCTATAAAAAATCTAATAAAATTTGTGTGATAAAAAATCTGAGAACCGCGGTAATGGTTTCCAACACACACAGTTTTGTTGGAAACCATTACCGCGGTTCTCTTGCAATAAAGAGGACCCTTTTCTTAGGGCCTTAAATGCCATGTACACCTCAACTGCAGCTCGCCAACGGATATCCAACGGCTAATACGGAACCGTGAACCCATTTAGTTTATGTAAAGGAAATTGAAATGAGAGGAATTGTTTTTTCACTTGCCACTTTAAATTTTAACTTAACATAAAAACATATTTAATTGTTGGTAGTATAAATTAACAGAATTGAGATTTTAAAGTCTGATAAAGTGCACAATGTTCGTTACGTCAATGCTCTTGAAATTTATGTTTACAATATTTCACAATAGTAAACTACAATTGGAATATTATAAATTGTTGATAAAAGAGAACTTGAATTTGTTTAACGGATTTCGCTAAAGGCTCAGAGAGAAAAATGTCTACTGGCTGTCATCTCGAAGAGCAACTGATTTAAAAACTACAACCAAAAATTGAAGTTCTGGTTTGTCAGCGGGGCGGGATGAAATATAAATTCCGATTGGTTAAATTTAGGGAAAAATAATTGGCTGCGGGGAAATGTAAAGACGGTATTAAAATTAATCTTTATTTATTTCGGAAAGCGTTGGAAGCAATGTCTCTTGACAAATCCTTCTTTTTTTGATACTACAAAATCTGGAATTTGCTTTGAGTGCACATTCGGTATTCCCGTGAGGAAAACTAAAATTTTCATCCTTCCAACTTTCTATCAATTCTTGAAATTATGACTCGACCGTAATTACCAGGCATCTTATCGAAATTTTGTCTCATCTAAAAGGGTCTGTACCGTAATATCAAAAAAGAAGACGTACAGCTGGGACTTAATATTTTGATAAATTGATAAATTTGAAATTTTCTCCATGAAAAATATAAAAAAGCGGGTCTTGCACCGAACATACTGAGCAATGAAAGTCCGGCTTATAATTCACAATATTTTATATTTAGGGATCACATTTTCCCTATAAATAACCATCATCATTCTAAAACGAGAACATTCAATTTTGCAGGTACTCGCACGTCTCTCGAAGATGCATAACGGAGGAAGAATGCTTACAAATTCACGATCCCCAATTAAACGGCGAAGATGAAGTGAAGAGACGTCCATTCGAAGGCGCGTGCATAACCGACTGCCCCCAAGGCTATGAAGATGCGATTGTAGACAACAATGTGAGTTAAAACCGACTACACATAATCGAACCTCCCTCCCCCAATAAAAGAAGCTTATTTCGAAATTTATGGCAAGTGAAGATTTGAAATTTTTAAATTGTAATTCTCAAATGTCTCAAATTGGTATAATGGTGTTAAATTGAAATTGAAAAAAACTTAAGGTAAGGTTTCTAAGGGTCTCAGGAATCCAAAGACCCTTCTAATTTTCGGGTAAGAGTGATAGGACAAAAATTTCCGAGGAGAAAATTTCAGGCAAAAATTCGAAATAATATTACGAGCAGTAATTTTGAAAACCTATGATATATCTACTGCCGATGTCTCTGATGATCATTCGAGCTGTCATTAAATTCACCATCCATTTGTTTGACCTCTAATTCCAGCCCACATGTCGTCGCTGCGCAGGTTCATGTCAAAAGATTCGACTGGGAGCGATAATCCGCCACATATCCGATGCACAAAAGCTCAAAGGATCAACAATGATCAAAGGCTCCCTAGAATTTCAAATGCGTAACAGTCATCCCCTAGTAATGCAGGAGTTGGAAGACGCATTCGGGGATGTAGAGGAGATAACGGGATCATTGAAAGTGACCCATTCCTTCCCCATTACTTCTCTAAGCTTCTTCAAGAAACTTCGAAGAATCAGAGGTGAAATATTAGAAATCAATAACTCGAGCCTGGTAATTCTGGATAATCCGAATCTTTCGAGTCTATTCCCCGCCTCCCAGGATGTGCAGATTCTCAACGGAAGATTGTTCTTTCACTACAATCCAAAACTTTGCTATTCCAACATAACGAGTTTCGCTAAAAAGGTATGTAACGGTTTACTTTCCTCGTCGTTTTATTTTTCCGACACTGTTGATTCGCTTGTAAAATAATGAAGATCAAACGAGACCTCCTCTATCAGTTTCTTTGTACCTCCCATTCTTCATGCTCTCCAATTAAAGTCATTAATTCGACAAATATATTGAAATTTATATTGTGAGAAGAAATCATGTTCATCATGCATCCAAAAATAATTTATCTGATTGGTTTAATTAGGCCACAGAAATCTGAGACTTTTTTTCGGCTTCATGACTAAAAAAATTAATTGATTTATTGAATTTAACAGACAATACAATGAAAAACATGAAACTATTTTTACACAGGTTGGTATCACCGATATAACCGAAATGGAAGTCCAGCCGGAATCCAACGGTGACAAGATAGCCTGTGACACCACAAATATCCATCTAGTTGTCACTGGCAAAGGTCCAACCTCAGCTTCCTTCGAGTGGACTGTCTACACTCCGAGTAAGGACCAAATTCTTCTGAGTTACCTCTTGAATTACATAGAGGCCAACAACGAAACCGTCAACATCACCCACGAGAACAACGCATGCGGCCACAACAAATGGCTCATAGTGGACGTCGACATCCCAGACAAAGGTTCCACCAAAGGCCTCATCAGCCAGGAAATCACGGCTCTGAAACCCTACACCCGCTACGCAGTCTACGTGAAAACCCTCTCAGCCCGAGGTAGGAATAACGCAAATGGTTTGACTGGCCAGTCCCAAATCGTCTTCTTCAGAACTGACCCAGACGTACCGTCACCCCCTACTGAGGTCTTCTCCTACCCCGAGAGCGACAGTATTGTAAATATAACCTGGGAGCGTCCAGAGCAGCCCAACGGCCCCATCGGCTACTACATAATATCTGGTTTCCTCCGCTTCCACGACTCGGAACAACTCTCGACCCGTGACTACTGTGTTTATGGTCTTGAGCCTGGCCAGGGCCTCGAGACCACTCGTGAAGTCAAGATCAAAGCCCCAGTTATCCTCCAAACCGACTGCTGCATGAAGGACATCAAGATAGAAGACGAAAAGTTTCAGATCTACTGCGCAGCTAACACAAGCATTACTTCAATTCCCCAGGAGCGCAAAAACTACTGCACCTTCCACAAATACGACGACAACGATTATTACTTCTCAGGTTTACATGAAGATCCATCGTCATCGCTCCCCATCAGAGACACGAGGATAATCGAAGCTGGCAAGGATCTCTTGGACGACCGAAAAACAAGAATCTACAATAATACGTACTACTCGTTTGTCTTCAACACGAGTGCCAACAGCACTTCATACTTAGTCAAGAATCTCCGTCACTTCTCATCATACACGATATCAGTAACTGCATGTGGCTTGAGGCTCCCCAACGGTACGGATTTGTGTTCCACCGTGGAATACACAAATGCAACAACTTTAAAACGTGAACACGCTGACGACGTGCGTAACGTAAGAATTAACGTGTTGAATGATACGATTGTTAAAATTTCGTGGGACCCTCCCAGCTCGCCAAACGGCCTGACAGTCGCTTATAACGTAGACTACGTCAACCTCGACGTGAAGGATGCAACGAAGTCCTCGTCGTGTATCGCAGCTCCCCTATTCCGAGGTGAAATGACGATAAGTAATCTGAGCCCTGGCAGGTACAGTGCAAGGGTTCGATCGAGGTCCCTCAGTGGAGATGGGCTGTGGTCTAAAGACGTCGAATTTAGTATTGGATTGAAGGAGGATAATACCACGACATTGGTCGTTGTCGTCATGATCATTACAACCTTGGTGGTATTGATTGTAGGGATTTTATTGTTCAGAAGCAATCAGAAGAGGAAGCAGCAGGAGCGGCTGATAGCCAGTGTCAACCCTGACTATATTGAGTCGAAGTACGTGAGGGACAACTGGGAGGTACCTCGGGAGAATCTGGAACTACTCGAAGAGCTCGGTCTTGGGAACTTTGGTATGGTGTACAGGGGGATTTTGAATGGATTGACACCAGTCGCGGTCAAGACTATTCCAGAGAATTGCAGCGAGAAGGATAAGAATGAATTTCTTAATGAGGCTTCTGTCATGAAGAACTTCTCGACTTATCACATCATTAAGTTACTTGGTGTCGTCTCTGACGGAGTTCCTCCCTACGTTATTATGGAGCTGATGGACAATGGAGATTTGAAGACTTACTTGAGGAGGATCCGAGATACGGCGATGGTGCCTGATACATCCAGGATCATCAGGATGGCCAGTGAAATTGCTGATGGTATGGCGTATTTGGAATCTAAGAAGTTTATTCATCGCGATCTGGCAGCGAGGAATTGCATGGTCTCCAAGGATATTGTGTGCAAGATTGGAGATTTTGGAATGGCCAGGGACATTTATGAGACTGATTACTATAAGATTGGGCAGAAGGGGTTGTTACCCATTCGTTGGATGGCACCTGAGAATCTTTCCGATGGGGTTTTCACGTCTGACTCTGATGTTTGGTCCTTTGGGGTTGTTCTGTGGGAGATTTTGACACTGGGAGAACTACCTTATCAGGGCTTTTCTAATGATGAGGTTCTCCATCATGTGTTGAGGAAGGGAACTGTTAATATACCAAGAAACGTACCGGAGATAGTGCTGAAGCTTATGGAGAAGTGCTTCAAGTGGAGGCCCAGTGAGAGACCTACTTTTATGGAGATTGTTGCTGAGCTAGAGCCCTTTGTTGGACAGGACTTTTGTGAGAAAAGTTTCTATCATTCGGAGGAGGGTATCGAGCTGAGGAACGCTGGGCTCAAGAAAGTTTACCATCATGCTGCACAGATCAGGTTCCATTGGGGGAATGAGACTGCGAGGTGGGTCAGAGAGTTTGAGGACAATGTTACGTTGTTGGATCAGACTAAGGCGGGGACGAGTAGGGGGAGGATATTTAAAAATGGGTTTCAGCATTTTGGAAATATTCCAATTATGGAGGATGTGCCGTTAGATCGGTGATAAGAGGTATTTATTAGATAGATCACTAGAGTTTGGGGAGGAATGGAGAACGGGGATGGTGTTGTTAGGCATTTGCTGGATGGAGCCTGAGAATCTTTCTAATGGAATCTTCACGATTGGATTCGAACCTTTGGAGTTGGTCTGTGAGAAATTCTGATACTGAGACAATTGCGTTATGAGGAGCCCTTCAATGATGAGCTGCTGCATCAGGCGTGGAGAAATCGGACTTTCAATATACCGAGGAGTCCCCTGGAGATTGTGCTGAAGCTCATGGAGATATGCTTCAAGTGGAAATTTTTGCTGAGGTAGACGCCGTTGTTGGATAGGACTTTTCTCAGCAGAATTTTCATTATGGAGAGGAGGATTGAGCTGAAGATGCTTAGCTCAGGAAGTTTTATCACTGTGCGCACATCAGGTTCCATTGGGAGAATGAAACTGCAAGGTGGGTCAGAGAGTTTGAGGACAGTGTAACGTTGTTGGATCAGACTAAGGCGGAGACGGTTTGATGGAGGATTTTTTAAGATGGATTCCATTTAGGGAATCTTCCAATTATGGAGAATATTTCGTTAGATCGACGATGAGGGGCATCCGTTGTGGAGCGCGTCAAGGAGTAGGGAGCGGTGGATAAGGGGGAATAAGTCCAGAGATATTCCAACCCATTTATTATTTTTTTTTTAACTTAGAAGAGAGTCTGGATAGAATGAGCAGACTAATCGATAAACGCTTGCTTAAAACATTCATCAATAAAAGAAATTAGTAGATAATTATACTTTAGTGTTATTATAAAATATTGAAATTAGTTGAATTTTTATTCTATTATTTGAAAAAAAAAATTAAATAACATTAAAAATCGTATTATTTGTAAAGGCCATTGAACGGCCGAGATTTGGAAAAATAAGTTCTTTTTCGTAAACCTTAAATTTTTGTTGGATTTTGGAAAAATACTTTAATACAGTTTTATCTGCAGAAATTACCATTTCTATATATTCGCACTCTCTCTATTTAATAGTAGAAATGATTAAATCCTAAGATTCTAATTTAAATTACACGAATAATTTGCTAACAACGTAAAATACAGAATTCAAATTTCTATGATTTTTCGGGACGGAAATATGTATTTTTGGATTTATTCCTCTGAGTTTCAAGACTTCACTGCAGGATTAAAATTTTAAATAAATCCCATTGGGCAATAAGACACTGTACAAAACAATTATTCTCAGGACAAATTGTCCCGCCGCGAGAATAACATACACACTGCATAAGAACATGTGAAAGTACTCAGTTAAATCGTCAAAGTCCTCCGAAAACACAAAATCGAAGTAATCTCTTTGAATTAATACTTGAATAATGGGTTTAGGATAAATTCTTGGTTGCCGTTGAAGTGGTTACTCTTGTGCTTCAACACTACTAGAAGCGAATATGCAAAGTTTAAGTATACGAGAAGGCGTCGGTCTATTCACTAAAGCTGAACCATCCAACGATTAGTTTAAGTAAACTTATTACATTTTTTTTCTCGTCTTAGTTTTTAATTTCGCGTTTTCTGGTGACAGAATGAATTTATTTTTCATGAATGTTTAAACTGTAAACTTGTCATTCCTCAAAACAGGGCCAATTTTTATTTATTCGGGTTTTTGGAGGTAGTTTTTGGGTTTATTTGGGGGTCGAGGTAAATTTGCTTTTTGCACCAAAGTTCCTTTTTTGTTCTCCACTTGTAAATAATTATTGAGTCCGGAGTGAAGTGTTGGAATTGAATGATTTAGATTCTGATATTTTGTTGATTCTGTGAAGGGCCTTTATCATCAAAGTTTTTCAAACTCAAGAACGATCTTATATTTTGCGTTTGAAATCATTCATTAGCAAAATCACTTGATCAATAATAAATATAAAAATAATTGAGTGTGAGAAGAAAATCTCTACGATTTTTCCAATTCTATCTTAGTAGCTAATAATTACAAATGAAAATATTAACGTTCTGAAAAAAATCCAGTAATTCCAATCACGAAATCTTTTTGTAGCTAAAAAATATTGTACGATAAACATTTCCCTTGAAACTACGCGTCCTCGAGATAATTTCATATTCAACTAAACAAAATCTAAATAATTTAATTTTAACGCTTCATCCCTTTATGCAAATAATGACTCACAGCAGAGAGACGTAGAAAGTGGTGATGTCGCACAATTAATTGGCCTCATAGGTAGTCTCGACAATGCAATACATAGGATTATGGTACCGTCACTTGTGTTCTCATGTAATTGTTTTTTCTTCATTATTAATTCTGAATGATGTTGATGTGGAGACGAATACAATCATTCATTATTCGCGTTTTTCCTCTCGGTTATTTAACTCTCTGAAAGCTGGTCGGCTTGCGTCTGTAAATAGTTTTGTAGTAATTATTTGTCGATGTCTGATACTTCCCATTTTTCCGATTAATTTCATCAATTGTTGGTGAAGATGATGGTTTGTATAAACAAAAATTAACTTTAAGAGATTTCATATTTATATCTTGAAGAGGAATATTGAATGATCAAATTGACAAATTTTTCGTCACTCGACTGCTGTTGTAATATGTGCAAAAACTGTTTATTAGTATTTACTGTTTTCTTCTTAGGTATTTCTTTTTTCGTATTTTACACGAGAGACAAAAAGGGGTATTTATCATCACAGGTCAGGGAATCACAGGTCATTGATGAATTTTTTTTATTGGACTCTACCTGGGCGTTTAATTATAACGTCAATGGTGAATTGTGATGGTGATGAATTGAGTCTATTTGGTCCCGGAGTTTTTATTGTAGAAATTTTTCCTGGCAATGGCTTAAAAAAAAGTAAACTTGAGATTTGTCAAGAGATTTTGCTCTGGACACGCAATCTTCAACGTTGTCATGTTTGATGTTGTCATTTCTCAGCAAACTCAATAATTTGGAAGATGCTCATAACAAAAGTCCAATCGAATTATTTAACTCCCAACAGAAAATTTCAAATTCATCATTTAGGAAATATTGCTTGAACTATTGTGTGTAGAGAACTGTCATTAATTATTTTTTTGAGAAATTTTGATGGTCTCTAAAAATATTTGTGACATTTTCTATAAAACCTTGCAGTATGAAACATTATCGTGGAATCCCCGGACGCTATAGAAATAATTGGATTCAAAATTACAAATTATTCAAAGGAAAAAAATGGCAATAGATATTTTTCGTGGACAAACAATTTCTCTCGGAAAATTAATTACATTTTTCTCGAATATGTTGATTTTGCAACATTGACACAATCAAAAAGTCTGGATTCCAAATCATAAATCAGTCAGTTCGTTAAAAAATGTTTGCAAAACAAAAATGGCAACGGATATTTATAATTTTGTGAAATCCAATATTCAATAATTTGGGAATAATCTAGTTTCTTTTAGGTTTGTGCTACAACAAAGTAGCAAAGTATGAATTAATTGCTCCGCAAATATACTCAAAAGGGAATTAATAACACTATATCAATTACTTTCATCTCAATTCTACATCACTTCTCCACAGAAAATTTAAAACGCAAGCAAACGCATTCCCCAAAACATTACAGCCAAACTGACTAAATCCCAAAAGAATCAGTGTAATGTTAATAAAGCGATTCGCAAAGATTGTAAAATACTTCTGAATATAAAAAAAAAATCGCGAAAGAAAGTAGAATCTATATGCATAGTATATATCACAATTATTATGTAGAAATAATATAATATATTTTAATCGTAGTCAATTTACTTTAAGTTACGTTTAATAAGAACCACATGGCCACTCGGTGCCTTAAGGCAGGGATTCTCATTGTATTTTGTTAATTAAAAATAATAACTCGAAATCAAGGGAAACGATGAAATTTCTTCTGTTATCGTTCCATTCTTCTAATGAATATTGCAATTAGGTCGAATCGCGTGAATGGAAAAACTGTGATGAAAATAACAAGTGATGATGAGTAATAATTGAGTAATATTATCGCACTTTTTGTAATACTGATGGACAAAAATTTATTGTTCTTGTCTCGATTACCTGCCGTCACATATCATTCAATCTCAAATAAAAGGGTCGGTTATGAGACATCCAAGCGATGAGGGGAAAAAATTTCGAAATTTTAATCAACAAAAATTTTAACTAAAGAGTGAATGATGAACGCACAGATTTAGAAAATTGTCTCGTGTAAATACACACACCTCTCTCTATCGAACAAATAGGTAAATCTTAATTAAGCCAAGCCCTGTAAGTAATTGAAACCCACAATTAGCAAAAACTGTTGACAACAATTTTTTATACAAAACAAAATAGGTGAAACGTTTTCTACTGAATAGAAGAAACAAATCTGATTCCCATGTTTTGTATTGGAGGAACATTATGTGGAATCCATGGCTCTTGTACCTCGCAAAATGTTTCATTAGTTGTGTTAGTGTACTGTATTGGTGGTGTGAGATAAAACTTATTTAATTTATTGTTTTCAACCCTTCTTTCAAAGGAAAGAATCAGCAATTGCAGAGGAATAATTCTGAATGGAGTTGGGAAGAGCTCCGAAAAAACTAGTGGTCTGGAGAGAAATATTAGATGACTTTTTTTGAAGGCGATTTAATCAAATTCCTGTACACTAATTCGGAGTTATCTGAGAAACTAATGGGTTTAGAGAAAAATATCAGTAGACATATTCTGTAGAGAATGTAATTTCTCAGAACAAAGGTATTCAGTCATTTTTTCTGGAACTGTTTTTTTTTCGGAGATATTGGGAAAAAATGTCAATATGTTGTTCAATCCAACTCCATTAATCAATCTAGCCATCAAATAGATGAAACAACTGAAAAAGTAATATTGAACCCTGCAATGTACGACAATTACCGTAAAACAAGTTTTATCCCTAATCAAATGAAAAATCCTGCCATACCATGTCTTCCAAGACAGAAACTATGAAATAATTAATTGTATAAATAGTTTAATATTCATGTACCTTTAAATTCATAAGTTAAATTATTATTTCCGATTCTCCAATTGTTTCTTTCCAGGATTAATTATTTCACCCACGAAGAATAGTTTGTGTGGGCAGTGGAAAAGAGACTAGCGTTTATGTCTCACATCGGTCGTCAATAGCACTTTATTTTTTTTTTATTATCACTTATCATGGTCTCATCCCGAAGAACTTCCTCCCTTTTCCACTTCCGACACACCGCATACATTACACTAATTTAGTATTGCCGCTGAGTATTATAACTAGTCACATAAGCCAAAAGTTTGTTACTGTCACAGAAGATTTTTTTTTTGTTTTTTTTTTCAGTTTTGTAATAAAGGGAGATATGTGAAACCCTAATGCCAATGTGTTTTTATTACTGAATCTTATTGAATTTCCTCCAGGATTTATTTTTAGTTTAGTGAATATTATTGAGGGAAACATAAAAAAAAATATGTAACTTTTTACGATTGAATTTTTACGTTTTTGCGTCGGAAATTACGATTTGCGTAATTTAAGATTTACGATTTTGCGTCGAAAAAAATGAGTCCTTCTCTCAAATTTCTTCCTGTAAGGGAACTCAAATTTTAAAAGTTGGACATAGAGAAAATGATTCATAAAAAAGCCGCTCCAAATGGAAGAATATTTACGTCGACCCAAGAGAAAATGAAATAGTTCTACTAGAAAATCAAACATTTTTTTTAGAGAAAATATTGCAATTTTCAGTAGATTCATTCAATTTCTCACTACAGTTGCACGCAAAATTCTTCTAAGGTCACATTATACTAAAATCTATGGCTAAATTTTGATACTCCGTTAATCTCATGCTATGAACGCTGCAACGCGTTTAGACCTCAAAATTAAAAAAAAAAAATTACATTTCAATTTAAATTATATGGAGGGTTGCAAATTAAATGCTAATTACAATTTAATTTCCGATTGCAGAAGGGAATGTTTTATTTGAAACTCCAAACAAAGGGGAAATTTTCCAATAAACGACCCGAATCTCAATTAAAATTAAAAAAATATACTACGAATTGTATTTTTTTAAAAATTAATTATTAATCAAAATTCTCGTTCTCAGTGCGAAATATGCAAACGTGCTATTAAAAAATGTCCAACAATAGTTCCTTGAATTCGCAATTTCAAAATAATTCGAAAACTTGATGAATCTCAGAAAATTCACTCTCCGAAGAAAGTAAACAGAACTGCTTCGTAAGTGAATTCACATTGGCCTCCACTGGGTTATTGCTCGTTCCCAATTCTAAAATGACTGTGGGTCGGCAAACTACTCCCACATAACTGTTTGCCATCCTGCGAACCGCCGGATTCATCGTCTCTTGACTGAACGAGTCATCCTTCCACAGAAAGAACTTTTTCTTCCGACATTTCCAAGGATAAAAAACATGAGTAAAATGTATTGTATTTTGATTTCACTCAAGCTTGTTTAAATTGTTCACATTGTTAGTTGAAATTTCTGATCAAATTGCTGACATTGTTTATCCACATTTGTCAATAATATTTATTTATAATACTTTTTTCTCCGATGAAAATCCAATGGTTTCGTAATTGAAAATTCATAATTTCAACGTCAGCGAGAAGGAAGATTGTTGTCTCCATAACTCCCACTTAAGGATGTTTATCTAAAATGACAAGTAGAAATTCCATTCGAGCTCGTGCATAGTAAAAAAATTGTTACGAATTTTTATCGACTTTATTGTGATTATTTTCTTACATTAGGCGAAAAAAAAATACAAAATTTTCATCGACTATCTAGCATTTCTAAACCAATGTTGACTAAAGAAACATTTTTTTCGTCCATAACAATCCCTCTGGACTAGAAAAAGGAATAAAGATAACCAAAATTTGGGTAACTCTATTTTTTAATTATCGATTTATAAGAAATTCTGTCTAATTTAATTCGAAATATTGATGTTTGGACTAAGATTTTTTAAAATAAATAAATTCTCGTCTCCGTTCCTGGTACTTAGAATTTACGAATTCTTTCAAAGTTCCAATGACACTTGAAATTTTACGATATTCCTCCCGTTGTCAATCGAATTCAATGTCACTCTTCTGAGAATCACTGATCGGCTGTCCCTGAAACTTCAAATTTCCTGACAGCAACACCGTCACTCCCCCAACCACCATCAACGCACAATCCCGCGCGATCTGAATCAAATTCTCTGCGCAATTGATTTCCGTTCTGCTCTTGCGGTGTCAGACGGGCTAGACTGAAAAATCTCTGCGTCATGAATAATTAGCGTAGCTGTAATTTAGTTGAGTGCGGAGCAAATCGTTGAAGTCCTTGGAATTTACGTTTGACGCAACAACCTAGTGTTGAATTACATGAGTCGCGATTCAGTCGGTCACTCGATGGAGCACAACAGAGATTAACATCAATATCATCTCGACTATTCTGTGTAAGTTTGTTCCATCACCTAAATCAATTACTATTTGTAATTTTTAATTCACTTATGGAGAAGTGAGAGGAGATGCGTTGAGCGAACTTCAGGACAGGTGAGTTTTTTCAGTGAATAACTCCTTTCACGAGCTGAAATATCGGCCGCAAAAAAAATCTGTATCACTTCTAATCTCTGAGCTACGTAGCGAAAATTCGAATATGAGGAGAAAATTTTTCTGGAATTTTTGATAGTCTACTATATTACATTGACTTTATTGACATGTTCACAATTCCTTCTCTACAAATGTCGAGTTTATTGATAAAACCTTTCTCGATGTGTCAATTCCACGGGAATTTTTCCACGTAAATGACAGAAAAATTGAGTGGTATACTGGAGATATATTACAAACAATGGAAATAAAATTTTCCGAATTCGTAACAAAATAAAATCGTTATCTACTATAACATCACAATATTAATTTTCCATACTCTGGCAACAATAACCCGTCATTTCTTCCTCACATTCGTGATAATAATGTGTCATTGCACCTGTGATCAACGAATCACAACTTCCCTCGTTTTTCAAAGTGATGACTAAGTTCCATCTCGCCTCCACGCGCACTACAACAGACACATTAAAACAATATTATCCCCAGAATCAGTGGATACACGCCATCACCTTCATCATCATCAGACTCATACAACTGTACTAATGGAGCACATTGCCATGTCCTCCTAGCCACGTGCAGTACATGTCTTCTCTTTCAGTGCGTTTCGTTGTTTGGTTCTGCTTCGAGTGACTTCAAAAGGAACGAAATCGGGGTCACTCCATTCATCGGACGTCGACGATCAAAAAATTCACTATTGTCATTGCGCGCTATGTTGCATTTCGTCGTTATTCTCTCCCTCGTATGTGGAATTCTTGCCATTGATTGCAACGAGCACGACCATAATGGTGAGTTGGTGATGAGTTTTCTCGTGATCAGTGCATGTGAAAAAAAAAAACTGAAAAATCTTAGATGGTAGGGCTACGATGGCTCTAAATTCGGTATTCGGTATCACCTCTACTTATTATGGTGCTGTAATATTACGGCACATTTCATTACAAAAACTTATTACAGGTACATTTAATTATGGAATTGTTTATTACCGGAACAATTGATTATAGTTTTTCTTTATTACCGGGACAATTGATCACAGATTTTTTCACAGGGGCATAAAAAAATCCCATTAATCTCACTGTCCTACCATAAAAATGTGGAACGCATATCCCCTACCTAATTTCCAACTGTTGTAAAATGATTGCCGTTAAAAGGACGGTGTGGCTCAATATTGACAGATAATTGAAATGGAAATCAGTATATGTTCGGATAGGTCAGATGGGAAGAGCACCCGACTGGTAATCGGAAGGTGTCGGGTTCCATTCCCGGTCTGAAAATATCTGAATTTTTTCTTCAGTTATTTGTGGACTAAATATATTGAGAAGGAATTCCCACCGAACCAAAAAATCCTTTCCACCCATTAATCCCACTGTCCTACCATAAAAATGTGGGACGCATATCCCCTACCTAATTCCCAACTGTTGTAAACATAACTGATGTAAATTGTATAGCACTGTAATGAATTGTGCAATAATTAAAAAATACTGTTATAAAAAGGGATCGTAATAAAAAGTACTATAATAAAAATGGATCTTAATAGAATAGGGTAATAATTTGTGCCGTAATAAGTATAGGTACAACCCTAAATTCATTTCACGTATCGATAAGGCCCAAAAATACGCGTCGATTGATCGCTCATTGATTCCACTTAACTAACAAGTAGAGAAAATCGAGAGACTAGTCACTCCCGGAACCACAAAACAGATAATCTGAGAAATTTATTTTTTCTTTGATTTTCTATTTAATTTTGAATCTTCTTTGTTTCCTTTCTTAAAACTTACTATGAAAATCATCGGTTGAAATTTCCTGAACATGTATTTTGAAATTCTGTATTGAATCATAGCTTTACTGAAATTTGAAAGAATTTGTCATTAGAAATTGGCGATGTATGTTCGGTCTGTTGGATCAATGTTGTATTTTTTATCTGTGTAATTTTTTCCATTGATTACAACAAATAATGACAATTTTTTATGTCAAATACGAATTGACGGTGGGCGAAAAAAATACTTTTCTGCGTATCGCAGAAGAAACGTGGGATTTTTCCCGCCGAAGCCCTGCGGCTCTGGCAATGTCAGGCGAAAATGTCATTGATTACGGATTTATTTGGGTAGATACTGAGGATATACAGCTGGGGATCGTTATATCACCGATCATGTCCGCCCAGATGATTCGAGAAATTGGTATTTATTGGAAGAATTCAAACTTGACGAATGGAGATATCATTGAACTCTATGAGGAACATCCTGGAGCCCCTAATCTACTGGCTTTTGAATTTCAACCGGATGACACTCATGGATTCAAGAAGACGGGGATCAGTGCCGATTTTGTGCCAACTGCCAATTTGACATTTAAGGAAACGTGTTTAAGTAAGATTCATTAGAATTTGTAGAGTCCTTATGAAAGTCATCTACTTTTGAGTGATTTATCCGTAGGTTGAAGCCAAAATATCACGAGTGTTTCTAACATTCATTTGTTAAGTCACTAACTCTTGGGGTCATTTTGTAATAAATGAAAAATTATGCTTTGACTCGAATAATTTTGACATTTTGCCATTGCAAAACTACAGAATATCGAAATTATTTGCAACGTGGTAAAGTGTACTAAATAATCAAAGATTCAAAAAATTTTGTCTTGGAGTGGCTTTTCACTCAGAAAAATCAATAGTTATACAAAATATTATTGACTCATCTTCTTACAACTTGCCTGATATTTATCTTTGAAATAACTTCAAGTGTTAGTAGTTGCCAGACGACTTGCACGAGAAATTTTCACAAAATTGGTCTTTAGAATATCGTGCTCTGGCCATTTTTGTTAAGAAAAAGGTTTAATAGGGAATGCGATCGAAATTTGACAGAATACACTACATTTTTTAAGGGAATAAATTGTATTCCTTTATATAAATGATTACTCCACTAAAATCCCTTTGGTTACAGAATATCACGTGACTTTTGTCAGAAACAACACAGTAATAAAAACGAATTGTTTATCGACACATCCAACATGGATGTCCCAGCGGAAATCATCGCTGGGAAAATTAAGAATGAGAGAAATTTTCCTGCCAGGAACTCACGATTCTGCAGCTTACGCTAAACACCAGGGCTCTCAAATCGAATTGATCGTCGATAAATACACAATCACACAGGTAAATATACCGTAACAATCAGACTTTGCATTTTTTATTTTTTGTTATGAATTTATCTACTTCAGTTGCAAAGTAATTAACCGATTTGAGTCTGTTTTAACTATCAGTTTAAGCATTTAATGAATATCTCGGAAGCTGGGGCACAGATCGAAATTTTGGTCAAGAACTTTTTCATTGGGAAAATTCTGAGCTATCAAAAAGATTATAACGAAAATTTTGGTATATCCCTTAGTTTCGGAGATATTGTCCGAAAATTCACTGAAGAATTAAGCTTCTAAAATTTCGTCATTGAGAATTTACATTGGAAATCAACAAATCGCAGTGGAATTGAGAGATACGATTTTTCCCTGATCCTCGTGTTTAATATTTGGCGACATTGACCTTGTGATAACCCTCAAACAACGATTAGAAGGCGGATAACGAGATTGTTACTGCGTGTATTATTTTAGGATGAGGATGTACTGGCGCAATTGATATATGGCGCGAGATATTTGGATATTCGAGTTGGTCGGTATCCGAATCATCAGTACGAGTTTTGGGGGAATCATGGGCCTTTTAGGATCGTCCCTCTGCAGGTTGTCATCGACGCTGTCAAGACTTTTTTAGATAACACCGACGAGATTGTTATTTTCGATGTGCAAGAGTTTCCTGTCGGTTGGTATTTATCCCGTTAAGTATTAACATTTTTTGGACTTAAAAAACTGGATTATTGAGTTGTTGGACATATTTTTAATAGAACTTTAGTGCAATTTTTTCACCTAAAGATACCAATTTGATACAGAATTTTTTATTCTACTGCGCGCAAAATCAAATTTTTTGTGGCGCAACATTTCACTTTCCACGACTTATGTGAATATAGTATATTTCTCATCTAGGGAGGAAAAGTAGACAAGTCTTCACCATGTGCAAAATTTCGAGGGTTGTAAGCACGTGGGGAATGCTTGTCTGATTCTCATCCCGAGGGTTGAATACGATTTTTCTGCCAAAATGGACGAAAGTGGGCGTTTTAACCGAGCGAAGGGTGGTTAGAATACTCACTTTCAGTACTTGTAGGCAGAAAATAGGTTTTCCTTCCCGGTGGGAGCAAAGTGACCTTTCCTTCCCGCTGCGCGGAAAGGAAATTTTACTTTTCGTGTCGCCCGTCCCGAAAAGCCCCGTTTTCGTGTCGCTGCGCGCCACGAGTGTGAAGTGGGCTGCCCGAGGCGGAGCCGAGGGCTGCCAATCACACGAGCTGAAAATTCCTGTCTCACACGTGACGAACAATAGTTTTTGTCA
>JAPYZN010000394.1:0-31467 GCA_030522865.1 Psyttalia lounsburyi | reverse complement strand
AAACGAAATAATTACTAGATAATTGTTTATTTTATAATAATAAAAATAAGACTAAGACATACCAAATGAGAAGCGTAAGAACTTTTTTTTTAGATTTAGTATTGTATCGCATATCAAGAGAGCAAATGAAGAAAAAAATAAATAAATACATGCTGAAAGCACTCTGTATTGCCTGTAAAAGCGTCCTAGTGTGATAAAAAAAAAAAAAAAAACAAAATAATAACGAAGTATCAAAAGAGCAGAAATAAATCAAGTTTGAGCGGACGCCACTGGAAGCCTCTTGAAAATTTGGAAAATCAAATGAAATTTTCAATGTCATACTAGGACGCAAAAGACCACTACTCTAGCAAGGGTATACGACTAGAAGTATTAAAACAAAAAAAATATTTAACGTTAATTAAACAATTATATACGGTCCAAAATGAGTGGCCATATTTTTGAGACAGCAATTACCGGTCGCGCACTCGTCTTACATTATAACCATTATTTTCCATTTTATATTATTTAATTTGTATCAGTTGTAATTAAGACACCCTACACACATATACTATACATATAGAAAAAAAAATACAAAATATATATATATAAATGGATTTGAAGTGAAAGAGAGATGGAAAGAGGAAGAAAAAAAAAATAGATCGTGGAACAATTTCTCGAATAATTTCATTTTGTACAAATTTGTAACTTTAATTTTCATTAAATTGATAAAAGAGATAAAAAATCATGTGAAATTGACGTAGTTAACACTGAAATGTGTGGGTACTAATTAGAATTACGATGAAAATATGAATCAAGTGAATATGAGCAAGGAAAGGACTTTAATCCCAGTATAGCCGTTTTATTATTAAAGAAAGAATAATAATAATAATCATTGAGAAAAAAAAACAATTGATCTTGTTGGCCATTCATTTGAACCTACTTTGTGTCGTGATGAGGTTATTGGGGGCACTTTGTTTATTAAATATGCATTGCAAGTGGTAATTTTGTCGTGTGGTACGTGAAAATTGATTTTTTAAATTGTTTTTCATTTTTCACAATTAATTTTCCTCCTCTCCCCCCCACCCCCTCGGAGGCGACTGGAAGCGGAGTTACTGAGATTGTAGAAAATTAATGCGATTTCCAGTTGAAAGAAAATTAACAAACAGGTAAAATTTCATGTGCACACGTGACCGCGGGCGTGCAATAAAAAAAAAAAGACTACTCAAAGCTGATTGGGCTTTATAAAAAAACGATAGCCGTCTATTGATGCTATCGTCTACTCATGAGACTAAAAAAAATTGATATCATAATTGTGTGTCATTTGATATAAAGAAGATACGGAAGAGCAATTAATCTGAAGATTAAAATGATTAAATTAATTAATAGTATGTATCATCGTTTTATACTAAAGAAAACATGAATATAAAGCGGACATTCGTGTACGTACCCTAGGTATACTCTCACAGTTTCATACACATCTGCATAAACATTTGCATTTGCATTTTAAAATGAGCAGTGAGATTAAAAAGAAAAGAAGATCGATAATGCTGAGAATGACCGGGTCAGCCGAGAATTCATGGAGACTCCTCATTCCATTCAATCATTAATCATTTGTGCAACATAATTTGTGTGTTTTCATCTTGAAAATTTGTATAATGATATGCAAAAGTGAAAACAGAAGGGGAAAAAAATCTATTTATGTGTAAAGTTGGAGAAAATTTAGCTTTAGCAGTTGAGTGAGAAAGCAGTTGGAAGAGGATTCATTTATTTCCGAGGAATATCGAGTGCCACAATTGACAAAAAAAAACTCAGTTTTCCCACTAGTTGTTAAGTGGAACAGCCCGGAAAATTAATTTTTCATTTCACTCCTCCATGTTATCATCAGAAGAACATAAATGGCTCTCCGTTCCACTCGACTGTCGGATAATCTGAACATTTTGAAACTTTAACCAACAAAATCTACTGTAACTTCTCAAACTACCCAAATCAACATTACAAATAATATTTCTTTTTCCATCTATCACCGATTAAAAGTTAGGATCGGGGAGAGAAATTCATAGAGTGACGAGTCAAGAAATCGACGATGAGAACATTAAATGTTGCATGTACAAAAATCCATTGATAATTCCTTTGTATATTTTATTCCAAACCATTAAATAGACAGAAAATAATAAACTTCGTTGCTCGAAAAGTTGGATTAGCCAAAGTTAGTGGGGGGGGGGGAGGGGATTTTTTCTTGTTTTTTTATCTTTTTAAGTTTCAAGTACTCGTAGTTGTTGTCCAGCTACTTCCTGGAGAATTCCGAACTAATAAAATTCCCTCGACACTCTGATCTGATGATGATTATGAAACAATCCTGAATTGTTGTGGATATTTTTTTAATTTTCAGCGGAATATACATAAATTAAATGAACATTAATCGTGGTAAGTTCATAGATTAGGATTATGTTAGGAACATAGAAATTTGAAGAAAATGTATACATACTAATGATAAATAAAGAATATATATTGATGGAATACTGAGACCGCTATTAGAGATTTTGGAGATAATGTAAGGGACAGGAATCACATTCATGAAAATACATGAAAATGCATGAAAATGACAGTAATTTTACTGTTCAGTGACGTTGGGAGGGGGGCTTGCATTCGAAGTGAACGGAAAAGGGAAAACAAATATGATCAGTACGTGTAAATGTTTGTAAACAAATTATGAAACATTATTTGTTCAGTGCCTATATATTTACACAATAATAAATATGAAAAATAGTCGAACAAAAATTAAAGCGAGTGGATATTTTCCATTTCTTCCCTTTTTCAGGGGGGGCAGGCCTCGGGAGATGAACTCCAAGGATTTTCCGATGCCCATGACAATCAGAAGTCGAGAAAAAACATAATGGCGGCCATGTTTGATGTTTTCCGTTTCAGAGAAAATTTGGTCGACTTTAAAAAACGATAACTCGAGACTCGCCTAGCGAAATTCAACGATCTTTCTTGCGCTTTGAAGAGGCTTTCTCGGCCATTAAAATGAGTGCTCGTACATCCTAATTGAGCGATTGATTCAGAAGATATTGATATTTCAAAGAAGTTTTACTCACCTTCACTCGAGTCGTATTCTGCATCTCCATGAATCGTTTATTCCCCAAGAACGAGTGTTTTAATCGGAAAAACTCAAATAAACTTTTATGTACCTAGTTGCACGAATTTCCACCAAAAAGAATATCTTCAGACATTTTTCTGTAGAGTGCCGCCTTTCCGAGGTGTCCGCGACGATTGGAAAAAACCCAGGATCAACGCGTCACTTATCGCGACCGAATGAAGTTGTCTTCAGTTTAGAATGTTTCCACATCCTCTGGAATGAATTCTTTTCTCATTGTTGCTCGACAATGTATAAAATGATCGATAAATGAGTCTCAGATTTATCAATTTCTCACTATCAGTGTCGCATTGTTGAATTTCGCGACGAGGCGTAGAACGCCCTCCATTAGGCCCTCGAACTGCCCCGCAACGGCCAATGGCTGTCAGCCTCTGCCCCCACTCCTGCAACCCCTTCTACCGTTCCCGGCCTCCTTGGGCCGCGATTTCTCGGAGTTTGCTCTTCTCAGTTCACTCGGCAACCCCCAGCCCCTCACTTTTCATCGAAAGCTCGCGAAGTTGAGGAGAACGTCCGCCCCCAAACAGAGAATCATTTGCACGACATTTTCACGGTATTTTCGAGACAAAAACATTCGATGAAAAATCAAGTCGCCGATTGTTGCTAGTTATCGGACGTTCGTGGTGGAATCGACGGAAAAATCAGGCACCCAAGGACGATTTTCACGGAGGGACCGGCGGAAAAATTAGGCACCCAAAGACGGCTTGCAGAGAAAGGGTTCAGAATCATGTTGAAAGTTCTTCGAGCAGGCAAACTTATTTTCACTGACGAGATGGCTGTCGAGCACCTGATGCCGGACTTCGCCAATTCTCTGTACCCCCTCAACACGAGCCTTGAAGATGAGTTCAAACGTCTCTTCGACTTCAGAATCGAGAATTGTCAGTGGCTGCACTCGAGACCTTCATGTAAGTCCCCCAAATCTTTTTTTTTTTGCCATTCTCTGACATCTTTTCTTCGTCCTCTGAAGTCACCGAATTCAATTCGTCGTGAGTCGGTTTATTTCCTCTTTTCGCGTGAAACGTGAGCAAAACTTCACTGGAGATGACCTCAAATTGCGTTGTCGCTCGGATTTGATCCGGTTAATTGTAGGCTTTCAGTGATTTTTCCCGATATTTGTGGTTTAGCCAGTGAAAATTCGGCAATTTTTTATTGTTGTGAGAATTAAGAGGTCTCCTTCACTACTCTAGGGATCATTTCCGCATTCAAAGTGCGTCTATTTTTCCTCTGGCCGCCGGTGATGTGACCGCTCAGCCGCGCACCCTCTTATCACCTCGCTCTCGGGTTTCCATTCGTCTGACGGACGGTATCCGGTGGATTCTTTGGCGAGAGGACTCTCACCGGAGTTGCAGTATTTTTCGCGATGGACCTCAATTATTTACTTCGCTAATCTCCCATTTTTATGAACTGGAAGGGGCCAGGCGTCGGGGAAATCCGTAAAATCGACAATTGTCAGGGAGTCATCATAATTTTCTAGGATTTTAACATTAAATTTTCTTTGGCCTCCAGAGTACCACAATCTGTGGCAATCCTTCTCGTCTTGCAGACTCGAATTTTTTATGCACAATCCATTAATTTACTTAAAATTGCCCACCACTTCGGGATCGATCACTTTATTTCCGGAATTTAATACTGCGGTTTTTAATGAGAAGTGACTGAGCTTCCGCGACCCTCGAGAGAGATTTTCTCTGAAAATATGCGATGGAAAAAACTAATAGAAAATTCTGAATCCAAGACTAATATCAACAAAATCAATCTTCTAGGGTATTAAATTTGTCTGAGTTGAGAGTTTGACAGCTGAGCTCTTTATTATTCGTCCAAGGAACTACAACACAAGCTCTCAAAGGCCGTCTTTGTTTTCTCCCAGGAGAATTTCTCAAAAATTTACTGTCCTCTGTAACCATAAACATCGTGGCAATACGAAAAGAAATGAAAGGAAAGATGAAAAAAAAATGCGTTCAATTTTGACGCCTCGGGTCTGCCCGAGAAATAAGGATTAGTGCTCTTGAAAAAAATTGGGAAAAGCCTTTCTAGGATTTTAGCATTCGACAATGGGTTCCCCAAATGAATGAAAATTTATTGCTCACTTGAACCACATCTGCCAAAGTTCAACCACGACATGCGTGAGGTGTCTGGTGCCTCCGAGAGGCGACAAAAAAAAAGTGGAAAAAGGCCTTTTAGGCCCCGAGAAAGCCAGCCACACGTGGGGGTCGGTTTTTATTCCTCTTGTTTTTTTTTCTTTTAGACAAGAGGATTTTTAGACCATTACCTTTGTTTGTAAAATCAAATTTCGGGGCTAGAAGAGACGCCATCGTGCCCACCCTGGGTAGGAGGTCTTGGGATTTGACGATATTTCAAACGAGACGTCAAATATCACCGCAAGAGAATACAAAGAGGCAATCCCAGAATTTAGATCGCAATTTTTGTGGCCTTATGAGAACCATATTTATTTATTTTTTGGGGAATATCGATTGGTGCTTTCGGGGAAAACAGACCTTAGGAATTTGGGGGAAATTTTAAGATTTCAGAGATCTCTTCTTCATGAGAAGAATTGCCTCGAATTTTATTTCAATTTTTTCGCATCGTTTGGAAATTTATTAATTTGACCGGCAGAATTTTTCTTCAAAAGAAAAGAAGAAGTAATAATGGCAATAGATTAATTAAATAGATAATTAATCAGTGAAATCTCCCCAAACCGAGAAAAAAAACATTGTCTTGGGAACCAGCGAGAAATAATTTCCTTGTCCCTCATTCGAAAAAAAAATCATGCGATTTTTAACCCCGACCACAGCGATAGCGCTAAATATCGGTATTTTTATTTATAGCTGGCACTCTCTCCATCGCCAAAGATGTAACATTTTTTCCAGAAATTTCCCAGAGCTCGCTGTACAATTTCGGAGAAATAGAGTGTCATGCGGCGCCTCATCAAAGCGCACGGAGAAGCAAAGAGTAGGGGATTAACGCAACTCGGTTTGTTTACATTCTTTGGCGAGGTCTCGTATACCTTATTATTGAGTGGCCGGGGACCGCAGCCATTTTGCTGTGCTTAGATTCAATGACAGGGGAGTTTTGTGTACATTATCGCATTCTACTCTGTTAGATATGAATTTATTCTCGCCGCCGAATATTTTCTGGATTTTTTTTTCATCACCTACATTTGTGTTGGGGTCGAGTTCGTGTTTTGTAAATACAGAGGCGGCCTGACGTGTGAAATATTCAGAGAATTTTTCAAGAGATTATTCTTGTTTTTTTGATATATCGAAAGATATTTTTTATTCACTTCTATTTTTTTTTCTTCTCAAGGCTCACGTGCCACAAAAGTTTGTTATAAAAAAAATATTCTGGTTCACCAAAATGGAATGAATTTAATTTAATTCATTGATTGACATTGAATTTTAAAACAAATGGAACAAATAGGGAGTCCGGCCTCTTCTTTAGTTTTATTAATTTGATTTTTACCAATTTAATTGATCAGCTGAGGAGATAATGGACGAGTTCAGGCGCAATGGCAGGGATTTTGAATACTGCCCGGAACTGGAGAGGGGGGAGGTGCCTCCGCACAACAATCGTCGCAAAAAGTCCAAGAGGCCGTTGCCGACAGAGTGCGTATTCTGCAAGAATAATGGTGAACAGGAGTCTTTCTTCAAGAACCATCTTCTCAAGGACATCAATGGCAAGACAACTTGTCCTGTTCTCAGGTAATAATCTCCTGACTTCTACTTCTCTCTTTTTTCCAAAAGGTATTCGTTAAACTCTTGAATATGAAATTGCCGACCCAGGTGTCCTTTTAACTGTACAAAAATATGATTATTTATCTTAAAGAGTTCACTCGAGTCAATTTCAATTTTCCATGATCAATCAAGCAATCGTCAATCCTGATTTTTGGTCTCTTGTTTCAGGGCGTACACTTGCCCCATCTGCGGCGCTCGGGGGGAGGACTCGCACACAGTCAAGTACTGTCCTCTGAACAAGAACGGAGAGACAATGCCCACATTCAATACCATGAAGCTCCTGAGGAACTCCACAGGCAAGCGTCGTTACAGTAAATAAACCTTTAAAAAAATGACTTTTACAATTCTAACGATGATGATTTCTTCCCAAAGTTTAACCAAAAATCTTACTAGATCGAGACGTACTCAAAGAGTAAAGCTTCTGGTAAGCTCTTATCATGCGTTGATACTTGAAAAATAGTGTTCAAGAGATAGCTAAGAAAAATGTTGAGTATACATCATGTTTTTTTTTTTTCATGAAGAGATTTTAGGCAGTGCTGTTCTAAACGCTAACTTTTCATCTTCAATTGTGCGTTCAAAATTTTAGTATGTAATGATGCGAGAGTTGTCGATGATGAAAATGTCCCCAAAGGCTTTGTCAATCCAAGAAAATTATGATTTTCTTATCAGACTCAATGTTTGGACAGAACATTAATTAATTGTGTCAGTAATTTTATCTCTAGTTTGTAATTCATTGATTTGAAGTGGCTCGAGGGGTGGGGAGTCCGCATTGTCTGAACGAAATTTCAGAATTTTATTTTTTGCTGCAATTGGTAATCTCTAATTATGAAACGATTTGTTTCCGTTGCTCCTTGAGAATTTTTTTTTCATTTTTATTCTCTAGATTCCCTAGAATTCTCCAGATTTTACAGTTTTTTGCAATTTTTTTCTGTGAGAATTACACACACGAGGAAATCGAAGAATTATCATTTTGTAATGAAACGAACCGTCAGAATCTCTTATTAGGCGATAATTAGGCGTGATAATATAATGACAAGCTCACCGCCTTAGCCATTTTGTTCGACACAGGCCAGATGTCGGTCGTATTCACTTGTGAAAAATAAACATTAATTATTATTGCTGCACATACAGCACACACTTGAGACCTAATTGTCGGCCAATAAGTGATTATGGCGATTTGTGTAATTTAAAAATGATAATTTTTCATGTTTTCCCACGTGTGTAATTCTCCAAGAAAAAACCCGCCAAAAAAATGAAATCTGGGGAATTGTCGGATATATAGGGGAAAAAATAAACAAAAAATCTGAAGAAGATGGTCAATAAAGTTAGTCAATGAAGCAGTTTCATTAATAATTAATCATAACAGGAGAAAAGACGATTCTGAAAATTCCGAGACTCGGTGACTTCATTGCCTTTTGAGAATTATTGGTGACCTTATGAAGACATTCCTTTATTATTAGTTTAATCCTTCGAGGGTTTTAAGGTAGTTTTAAGATTAACCAGTGTGAACTCCTTGAGAGATATTAGTATGTGTACTACATTACATTTTTGATATGATTATTAAGAGATTAGTATTGAAGGGGAGAATTGAGAAGGATTTTATGGAGAAATTTATTTTTTATTCCCTCCGGAGAAATTCACCTTTACTCACCTAAAATGATTTTTGGTTAATTAGCTTCTGGATTAGTCTCTTTTTTTCCTCATTACGAGTCGATATATTAAGTGAACAAGTTCCGACAGCGAGACTTTTTTACTTTAATATTCGGTGCGAAAGGGGCGAAACTTGTCTCGTCCATTTGTCCCAGTTTAATAATAAATTCAACTAAACCAATCAATTAAACTAATCAATTGTCGAACTCCATAAATTGCTTTCTCCTCTCTCCCCTTAAAATCATGAACGACTAGATTAATGGAATAATATAGGTATATCTTTAGTACAAGAAAGTACTGAGTACAAATTAAGTTTAACTGAGAAATCCACTAAATTTTTCATTTTCGTCAAGTTTATCCGAATGAAGTGTCATGTCAGGAGACCGCGGGGGTGGCTCATGCGAAAAAAAGAAATCATCAGGTTAATCTCTCTCATTTTTCAATTGTTTATACTCATCTGCGAAATATCAAGAAATAATAATAATACTCTTCACATTTTGGCCGATCAATATTAATGAGGAAGACGAATTTGCACCTTTTTTTTTATACAATTGTACAAATCCAATTTATTCAGAATGTTCAACATTTTGCTTCTTTATCACGTTTAAATCACATTATGAATTAATCGATTGACGCATTATTGACGTGAATAAAAAGGAAAATGGATTGATTGTCAATGGTGGTGAAATACTTATGAAAAATCAATCTTTTATTTTTTACTGTCAGTAAATTGCTGTTCGACGTTCTGTCTACTTCACACAGCTTATGAATAGTTTTTAATTTTGATTTCCTTCAGAGCATATTGGCATTTATCATTATTTACGATGATAACGATAATCAGAATGAAATGCCCCCCACCGTCCACTCATTAACTCAATTGTAACATTACGTATTGGTATCTACGGTTCAATTAAATGTAATAATATTTTGTAACGGTGTTTTTTTAATACAGCCCAAAAGAACGCATATTTTTTAAGCTTTCATTTCTTCATCTCTGAATTACACGCAATTATCATTTTCTTAATGTTTTCTATATTTTTTTTTTAATAAAAAAATTGAAAAAAATGTCCAGACCCCCCTCAAATATTAATAGCATTTTTTGCTCATAAAAACCGCGTGAAATGCAGTCGTACTATCGCCACGGATGATCGACGCTTGAATTATTGAATTTTCGCGTGACACGAACACTCAATCCAATCGTTTGACATTTTACTCCCCCGCTTAATGGAATCCCAATCTCTTTCCGCATCAGATGCGGCATTGACCCACATATCGTTGCAAATAGTTTCGTTGAAAAATTAATTAGCGAAGTTTATCGAGAGTTTATCCACTTTTAGTTCGTTTTTCGCAATTTGTTGGTCGTAACTTGCGATTTAAAAAATTAACATTTTGAGAGTTCAACTATTGATGCTCGATGTTTATTATTTGGCAGGGAATTCCAAAAATTTCTATGGTAATTCCCCACCGAAATTAGTGGTCAAGCATTCGGAACTTACTATTACACAATGTATCGCCAGTTTTCCTGTCACCTCGTCGAAAAAGTGGGTCGCAGCAGTGTTATAACATGATTATGAAAAAAAAACCCATATGATCAATTTTTTATGACTCACAGCGCAGTGACGTTAGGCATGACCAGAATCCGCCACTATTTCGTGAAAATAAAATTAAATATAATGTTAAAGATTACCCGGATTATCCAGTTTTTTCGCGTTTTTTTTTGAGAATTACACACGCGAGAACCATGAAAAATTATCATTTAGAAATGAATCGAACCACCGTAATCTCTTATTAGGCGACAATTATATGTGATAATTGTCAAATGCCGATAGCAATATAATTATCGAACTACAATTTAAAAATGTTATAAACATTGATCTATGCAAAATAATCTTATTACAAAAAAAATGAACTCCGTTTTTCTCTCAGGCGCTACCTTCCATTGCCTGTAAAATATAACTCCCCCAATAAATAATTGAAATTAACAATGAGAATTTCCATGATACTATTAATAAAAATACTAGAACAAATGGGGAGTCGTCGGGGGGGAATAAAAGAATATTCGATGGAATAAAGCCAAAAAATTTCCCCTTAATCGCAAGGTATTGACAGTCGACATGAAAAAGCAAATAGAAATGAATAAATGTCCTGATAATTTTTTGATACTTAACGAACAATCGAAATGGTTATGCCAGTTAAGCATCAAACGATTGATCGCCGAGTCGTAACGAAGCCACCGTTGTTGACCTGTTCCTGCCCGCTACGAGTGTCGGCAGTCTCTCTTGACACCTACATCCTGGCTACATAAATGCGTTCCCCACTCGCAATTCTCTCATTCTGGTATTTTTCATCAATCCAAACGGGCCTCCAGGGGGAGAAAGTCAATCGACATGGGCTCACCTCTGTCCATCATCTGGCTGTTGATTTTGTCGGGGGTTTCTGGTGATTCACCTGTCAATGGGCACGTTTCCTTCCCAGCCTCTGGATGGCGGACACCTGAAATGCCTTGGAGATGGCCCAGCGATGCCAAGAGAATTGGCCGATACGATCAGCCTCACATATTTCATCTGCTGAAGCATAAACTCAAAATTCACGTCGTTGAGAAGATCCCTACGACGCTACCGACGCCGGCAACTGATTGTGTTTGTGTGCCTTATTATCAGTGCGATAATAATAATACGATTATTACGGATGGAGTGGGGCTCATCGATGTCAGGTATGTTTTCTGGCGAAAGCCAACTTCATTTCTAGGGGGTAATCAAAGACTTTTTTCCCATCAAAGACTAATCGAAAACAATAGATATATATCCTCGAGAATATTGAGAGACGTCAACAATCTCCAATTTGTTTATTGTCAAGAGCCTCAATGACTAAGAATTTTGTTTTATCTTTCCCACAAATTAATAATCGGATAAACTCGTAAAAATAGTTATGCACATAGGAAAAGATGAAGCTGTGATAATTAGAGGTATATTCGCCACGACAGAAAAAGGGTCGCGGAATTATTCATAGTTTGTGTTTCAGAATTCGACGATGTACAGGTGATCTTGAGGTCTGCTGCAGACCACGAAGAACCACTATGATGCCCTCATCGATGTCTCCGATAGTGACTCCAACTAGGCCTCCAACTTCTCCACCAACTCTGCCTCCAACTATGCCCCCAACTTCGCCACCAACTACACCTCCAACTATGCCTCCAACTTCGCCACCGACTATGCCACCAACCGTGCCGCCAACTCAGCCCCCAACTATGCCTCCAACTCTGCCCCCAACTCTTCCCCCCTCCCCTCCAACTCTTCCACCGCCCGTAACTCTTCCTCCTTTCCCAACCTTCCCCCCAGACTGCGTCTGTGCCTTTCCCAGTCAGTGTGACGCAAATGGAGTCCTCCTAGTCTCTGGCGAGGGAATAATAAATCCTAGACAGACTCTCTACCCCTGCGCAGCGAACATGATTTGCTGTCGACTACCATCGACATCCCTCGTCTTTCCCACCCCTCCAAGGCCCACAATTCCACCCCCAGTCGCCCTGACCTGCACTTGCGTTAAAGTCTTCCAGTGTGACACTAACGGTTTTATCATCGTCTCTGGGGCAGGCAACATCAGCCCAAGGTTTCCCGGAGGTAGGCAGGCTCAAATAATCAGTGGATGTGCAGCGGACGAGGTCTGCTGTCAGTTTCCACCCAATGGTCAGGACTCGTCGGCGGGAGTTCCACTCCTTCCCTCCAGTCCCAGTCCCCCAGCCATCTCTAGTCCTCCCTTAGCATTTCCCTCAGCACCTTCAATCGATCCCAGACTCAACGTCACTGGTGCCATCAAGAATCCGGGAACTCCCCAGGAGTGCACGTGCGTCAAAGCCCCGCTCTGCGATCCAAACTTCATTGTCACTATCGATGGAGCCGGCATCATCGATCCCAGATTTGGCTTGTGTATGGTCTCCGATGAGGTATGTTGTCGATCGTTGGGAATCATCAGCACGAGGGGAGGCACCAGCGATATTTCCGGAGGTTCTGCGACTTATATTATTAATCCTGGTCTCCCGGAGTATTACGGAAACGTCCTTTGTGGGGTTCGGAGCTCTGCGTGCTCTCCAGGTGATTATTCTTAAGACTTAACACTTGAGTATAATCTCAAACTGCTTCGGCTAATTCCAGAGTGACTATTCAGGGAGAACCAAAATGCAATAATTGATATTTCAATCTCTAGGAACGTGTACATCTACTTTTGGAAATACCAGTTTCGCAGAATTTCCTTGGATGGTGGCACTTCTGATAAGAAATCCCGGGGGATCGAGTGTTTTCCTCTGCGGAGCATCGATGATTAATTCTAGGGCCATTCTGACAGCTGCTCACTGTGTCTTGAGGTGAATTCACATTAATAATACGATTGTTAATTAATTAAGTTATGATCTATTTGATTTGTAGTTTTGTATTATCAACAATTCAATTGTTTGTATGCAGTCGCCCTCAGGGACGTTTGGTGGCTCGATTTGGCGAGTGGGATACAGGGAATAATGACGAGCCCTCACCATACCAAGAAGCAGATGTACAATCAATCGTTACACATCCCAACTATTACTCTGGGGGATTGTACCACGATGTTGCTGTTTTAATTCTCGCAAATCCAGTTAACTATGCAGTCAATGTAATACCTGTGTGTTTACCGCAACAGGCTGTCGTTTTCGTCCCGGGAACGAGATGTCTAGCCTCTGGGTGGGGCAGAAGTGGCTTCGGTTCGTATTTATCGTATTTTGTTTAATAACAATTGTCATTAGTCTCTCTCCAATGCCACAATTAATTTGTGGTATTTTTATTCATTAGAGGGACAGTTCCAGTCTATTCTCAAGAAAGTAGATTTACCCTTAGTGGAAAGACAAGAATGCCAGGCTCGTCTGAGGGCCACGAAGCTCGGACAGTATTTCCAACTGCATAACAGCTTCAGATGCGCCGGCGGTGAGACTAGTAAAGACACTTGCACTGGCGACGGCGGAGGTCCGTTGGTTTGTCCAACGTCTACAGGACAATTTATTCAGGTACATAAATTAACAAATACATACATAAAATACAAAACAAAAACAAATTGACATTGGACATTCTACGATTTATCGTTAATTCTTGAGTGTCAAGTATTGATTTTTAATTATAAAATTTGCTATCCTTTATAATAAAATATATTCTCCGGTAGATAGGTTATTCTTAAAATAAATGTTTCCGACAAATGTTCAGGGTTGAAAATTAAAAGTAGAGATGATTCTCAAATAATATTTTCCGCCGCTCCTCTGCGATGACGTGGAGAATACTTTGACATTGAGAAATAAAGCTAATCCTTTTTAATGTTTTTTTTCTCTGTATGCGAAGGTGGGAATTATCTCGTGGGGAATTGGTTGCGGCCAGACCAACGTACCAGCGGTTTACGTCGATGTAATTCAGCATCGTCAGTGGATTGAGCAACAACTCGCTAATTACGGAGTTTCTTGATGCTAGAGATAATAGTGGGACTGTCCACTAACTTTTTTAATTAAATTTAAGAGTAAGCATTTGAGAAAATAAAGTTTCCAGGCTGTTCCCAGCTTTCGATTATGTCAATGAGACATGTGTCATGTGCAAAGCTGACGAAAACTTGGTTCAACTGGTCTTACATAATCGAGTCAAAAGTCAGCTAGATAAAACAAATCTCACGCACTCCGTGTGATCATTGATGAAGAAGAATATACTGTTGGAAATCATTGTAAATATAGAACACAACTTGAGATTATTTTTTACTGAAGACAAGTTCAAACGCAGGTTATATTTTCAGATAAATAATTTGTTCAGGCCTGATTTGTTCAGATAAATAATTTGTTTGTTTGTTTGTGCACCAGAAAAATTACTGAGTTATGAAAATTAATTAATTTAGTCAATTAATGTTTTAGTAATAAAACAGAACGGTAATTTCTACTGAATTTGTTTTCTCCGTGGCAAAAAAAAAACGGAAAAAGAGAGCAAACAACTGAATCATTACTAAATGAAAAACATGAAACTAGTAATCAGAACAAATTGTTAAGTGTTTGAGGAAAGACATTTAGCTTCCGGGAAGTTAATCAGTTTTCACACATCGAGGAAATAAACTATCATAAAGTGTCGACAAATGGAAGACCAAAAATACGCAAAATTCCGAGAGATCAATAGACCGAGGAAAAGTGTAACGCTTCAACTAGTCATTCACAAGAAACCATCATTTCATTTAGAATAATTCGTGTGTATAAGCGATTGAATCTTATTAAAAATAAATGCCTCTATTTAAATCGAGTTTTCAGTCACTCGTAACTCATCACGCAATGATGAATTCTCTCGTCTACGGAGAGGTTTCACCACTCGTTGATTAAAATAAGTCGATTAAAATTCGAGGGAGATTTGCATTAGATTCTCCTCTCGTCCTCAGTCCACAATTCGTCGAGCACGAGGACCTGGATTTCTCAATCTCTCGTCTCAAGGTTACGTATGATGTAAATGCGAGATGAAGTGGAGTTCAAAAATTTTCTACACGAGTTTCGTTGCCATTGGGACGTCGGGGCCTCGTGCCCGGGATTTCTGAGGGTCGGCCGAGTCGAAAGCGAGTGAGGCGCTTCGGGGATTCCCAAATACGTACTTGGGGTCTGTGTGACGCCCTCGAAAATTGTCTAACCCACCGTCTCTTCGTTTTCGGCTGCTGTTGGCCACCCGGGGGAACCCCAGCAGTTTTTCCATTTTTCTGAGGGACTGACACTTTTTGTTTTTTTTTTAATTCTGAGATTTTTTCTTCACGTACTTCTCAAAAAAATATGTATTTACTAGAGTTCTTACATCAACCACTTATGACCACTTATATTGATGTTATTTTGCTGTCAAAGGCATTGCTATGGTGATTGGGGCCCAGAATTAGGCAGATAGTGATCCACAACAAGTCCAATCCAAGTGAATTGTGTTCCCAATGATGTCGAAAGTGCCACGATTCCCAAAGTGGGGAGCAGCATAAAATTACGACGAGAGTAGGGATGGCCAGTGAATACACGAGGAGCACCAGTCAGGGTCGTACTAATCGGCCGTCGTCATTCCAACCAGAAGGTGATCGTCTCGAGCACAAGCACATCAGGTTTCGAAGTAAGTTCTGCAATCTAACTACTCTCAAGTGATTAAATTTTATCATTACAATTCACTATTCACTCGCTTCAATACAACTCACTCCCATTTGTTGTTAACACTTTAACAAGAATATTCACACAATTTTTTCTCAACAAATTTATCACATGTCGAATTACTCTTTGCAATTCTGGCCTATCGATATTGCCATTCACTGAGATTCTTGTTTATGAGCCTCTGGGGCTCGCCTACTCTCGGCTTTATAATTTTATTCATAAATCATGAGTGGCTCGAAAATAATCCTGATGATCGATGTACTCATTAACAGTCAGTGACGTAATATGTGCCTCTTCTTTTAACAAATACAGCGAAAAATATAGTCTGTAATAATTTTTCAAGCATTTTATCACGTCAACTGAGATAAATAAGTCACTAGAGTCGCAAAATAATTTTTATTATTTAGTGACAATGTTTATTTTTCCTGCCTCGTGCATCCGCAAGTGATAAAATTAATGTCAAACCAGTCTGAAGTTGTGAATCGCTTTCCGCGAATTGTTAATCGACGGGAAGAAAGAGTTATCGACGGACTTTAATTGCACTACAATTTTTAGACGTGCTCTGACACTTGTTGATTTTTATGAATTTTTGTTGAGTGTTAATGATCTTTCGGGAATCGAGGGAAGTTTAACAACACATGCCAACAAGTCATCAGAAAATGACACACCTAACGATAATCACTGTTTATGATCGATAATCGACTCAAGCAATTGGGGAATGACGTTCACTGATTTTATTTTGCGGTAATAGTTCGTGAGTCAGTCGAGGATTTTTTCAGATGATTCCCGGAATCATTGAATAATAGTCTACGATCAAACACACTTGGGAATTCCTTGACGTCATGAATTAACACACAGTAGGGGACTCCTTGAAACGTATAGTTGCGGCTAAGGTCACTGTTTGCTTTCTAATAATCATTAGTCTTATGACTTGCAAAGCCCAAATATTTGCTACACTGAGACTTATCATTCTTCTAGCACTGTGAATAATTGATCACGTGACATCCGAAATCGAAGGGTAAAGCACATCTGTTGATGAGTAACTACTAAATTGCTTGTCTAGTTCATTAATTAATTATTCATTTATTACTTTTTTCTCGTCTCCCAATTTATTAAAAATGTTGGCCATTTTGTTTGCATTTTATTTGTCGTTATGACAAATTATTGTCAAACCATGCCAAAATTCTCGTTTCTTAATAAGATTTATTGTAGGACTTTATTTATGTGGAAAAAAATGTAATGGAGAAACAATCACCATTATCCATCGGATGTTTCTGGCACTTGAAAAAAAATGTTGAGTCCCCCTTGAAACCCGAATGTTTTTATCCTGGAATTATTAACTCCGTCCAGTTATGCAAATGACACTCGTTGTAACGGCATTGAGGGTTGAGAGATGGAATAATAAAAATAAAATAAGAAAATCGAGTGAATTATGGGAGACGGAAAAATGTGAAAACTGAAGAGTTCAAAGTTTGCATGAAATTAACATAATTGTTTCTGGTTTTTCACAGATGTTTAAGTTAACTGTGATGTTGCTAGGGGCAGGCCTAGCTGTAGCCTTGCCCCAGCGATCCAATCTGGATGTACTGATTGATCAGGTATTCGGTGATACCAACAATCAGAAGATTAACGATCCAATATCACCCTCGAGACCACCACCCTCATCTACACCCAGTGATAATCTCAATGTTTTGATTGACGAAGTGTTTGGCCAGCCAGGCAACAATGACCAACGTAATGCAAACAACAATATGCATAACATTCAAGTTAAAAATCTTGGTGATACTTTTTTAGGTGTTGATAATCAGAAGAATGTTAATAATAATGATGACTGCGAGTGTGTTCCTTACTACCAGTGTCAGAATGGATCTATCGTTGATGACGGAGTGGGGCTCATTGATATCAGGTAATTAGGACGATCTTCGAGAGATGAACAATTGATTTTGTTGACGAAAAAAAAATGGACATTAATTTTTTTATTTCATGTTGACACTGAAAAATCTTTACTGTGATTCCCGTGGGCCTTATGTTGATCCTTGCGATCCTTCGTGCAATGTTGCAGGCTCTCGGCACCCGGCTGTGAAAGTTACCTTGACATTTGCTGCAAACGTCCATTTGTTATTCCCAATCCAGTGCCCACTCCGCCACCAGTACCAGTGCGCAACGGATGTGGAAGACGTAATGTACAGGGGGTTGGCTTCAGGATCACTGGCGACAAGAATAATGAGGCCCAGTTCGGCGAGTTCCCGTGGATGGTGGCAATCCTGAGGGAAGAGAAGATCAACAACTCGAATATGAATGTCTACCAGTGCGGAGGCTCCTTGATTCATCCTCGCGTCGTTCTCACAGCTGCCCACTGCGTCGTTGGGTGAGAATTCCTTCTCGAATTTGTGGAAATTGTCTCGACAATTGGGAATCAGTAAATACGTCTAGAGATGGGCAAATCATTTTCATTAAAAGTGATTATCGAATGTCTGGGGGAGAGTGACGTAAAAGGCAACGTTTTCAGGTGACAATCTCGAGTTGTGGGCCATTGAAGACCTGCCGTTCTGGCCCACTCTCTCCTGTTTTATTTCAGTTAGAAAAAAATTTGAGTATATAGTACTTCCTGGACGAAGATGGTCGATTTGTGATCTTTATCACAAATAGTATTGTTGTTTGACTTTCATTAAATAGTGCCCAACTCCGGAATTCTTTGAATTTCAGAAAAACTCCACAACAGCTGAGAATTCGCGCTGGGGAGTGGGACACTCAGACCAAATCTGAAATCTTTCCTCATCAGGATCGCACTGTGGCGAACTACGTTGTCCATGAGAATTATCATGCTGGAGCACTTCGCAACGATTACGCTCTTCTATTTCTGTCTCAACCGGTCGACATTGCTGAGAATGTTGATGTTGTCTGTCTTCCTGAAGCTGGTGACATTTATGATGGGGCGAATTGCTTTGCCAGTGGATGGGGCAAGGATATTTTCGGTGGGATATCAATATGAATTCTCATTTCAATTGGTGTAGAGACATCTTTTATTTCCTTCAATTTTGCATGAACTCTTCAATTCAATTTTGTGTGCATTTGCCAAGCCTCACGTGCCTCCAAATTTCTCTATTTGCAGGTAAAGAGGGTCATTACCAAGTCATCCTTAAGAGAGTCGAGCTGCCAGTGGTGAATCACGCGGCTTGCCAGAACAGTCTACGAACAACGCGTCTCGGAAAGTACTTTGTCCTCGACAGGAGCTTCATCTGCGCTGGAGGCCAGCCCGGGAAGGACACTTGCCTGGTAATTCCCTTAAAATTCCTCTCCGAAGAATACCCAACCTTAGGCCTGGTGCCAAAACCCCAGCTCAAGCCCTCAAATCCTCGTAATTGAAGTATATCCCTAGATAATTCTCCTTGAAGTGAACTCTCATTGCATCCACATTCTCCCAACATTAACAAAATAATTAAATTGTTCTAATTTCTTTTTCAATTCTTTTTAGGGCGATGGTGGGAGTCCTCTCGTCTGTCCACTGCGCAGTGATCCCTCTCGTTATGCCCAGGCGGGCACCGTCGCCTGGGGCATCGGTTGCGGTGAGAACGGCGTTCCCGGCGTCTACGCCAATATCGCGGCCGCTCGCAACTGGATTGATCAACAACTTGCTTACAACAATATAGACACCACAACTTACATACCCTAATAATATTATAATGATAATTGTAATGCGTATTATACATGTGTATAAAATCCCTGATTCTCATTCATACGACATTCCCATTGCTAGAGCAGTCAACTTGTAAAAATTATAAAGCGACGGCCGCTCACACGAACCGAATTTCTAATTAAGAGAATTAATTTTATTTTTAAAATGTCTGTGATTTCTTTTTATCCTCTAGCCCCATTCCCTTTATTGTTAAGAATACGATTTCCTCTTATCCAAAATTCGTGAGTCGTTGGCAGTGTAAATTTATTAATGAAAAGTATTGGACGTTTCCCAAATTCTCCTGGAAATTTAATTTCTTTTTATTTATATCATGCAAATGCTTTCCCTCAATTTAATACGAAGAAAATTGGTAAATTGTGAATAAGAAAATGCACAGGAAAGCGAGAAAAAAAATGGCGGCCTCAAAAACAGAAAAAACCCGTTAAAAAAAGAAAAACCTGAAAACAGGAGTGGAAATTCTTTAACAATTAACAAAATGACATCCTCTCCTCGTGCCCCTCACAACCTCAAAGAAAACTCCTCTATATCTCCTAAAATATTCTATTCACAGGATCCAGACTCCCAACGCGGGAGATTTCAAAGTCCCTCCGAGCCTCTAGCGGCGGCGTTACTGTCGCCGGAACAGGAGATGCCTCCCTCCAATTACAAAATGCGGTTCTTTGTTCCCTCTTCTTCCTTTCCGTTGACAAACCGTACCCCCAGTACTCAGTGGCGTCCCTCCGAGTTGGTTGTAAGGGTAACCAAAAATAAAAAATCTCCCACTGATTTTAGCAATAAATAAATAAAAAAAAGTCGCCTACAGCACCACGAGACTTGTTCCCCGTTCAAAGAAACGTCGAGGAGAAACAAAATCCATTGAAATTTCTGGTCTAGGTGGAATTTGGTGTCCCCTCGACTGTTGGATGTGAATCGGCGCGATCTTAGCCGGCCGGAGGCTTCCATTACCTCCAGACTCTGGTGATATAACGTGAGTATACTCGTACCCACGCATTCCTGAGTAATCCCCGGTAAACATCACGTAGAAATGAGTGTTTAGCATTGAAAAAGAGCTCAAGGGGGTCGCCCAGAATTTTCAGAGTTGCCGACCTGAGGCGAGAGGACGGCCCGTGAGGGGAGCCATGAGGAGCTCGATCTCGCGACGATCAACGACGTTGTTATGAATCTGTTCAACGGCGCCAACGTAAGTGTATACATTTTTTTTTACGTCCCTCGAGCTGCCTCGAGTGGCCCAAGGTTATTATCCTAACGACAAAAAAGTCTTTTTTCTTTAATCGTTGAGGCTCTGGGATCTTCCCGGAGACATCGAGATTGTGGTTAAATCGATCCAGCTCAATCCCCCGGTGATAATTTTCCCCTCGTTCCTAATGGCTCGCGAGTAATATTGCACTCGGGCCCAATTCAGCCCAGCGTTCAAGAGAATGAGATCATTTTTCATCACGTGCTGCATGGAAAGGGAATAAAGCGGCCGGGGTGGGGGAGTAACGCAGTTGAGTTGAGTAGTTAATCGAGCCAGTGAAACAGCTCTCGATTTTGGGGGAATTCCAGAGATTCAGGGCCTCAAGGTTTTTTTTATTCCTCTCTGACAACAGACTTATTCAATCTTTTGGCACTTAGCAAAACCTAAATCGGGATCCATAAATTGGGAATTGGGATTCAATCGATGAAAGTTAGCCACCAATTCGGTTTCCTCGAGTCCCCTAGATCTTTATTACCAAATCCAGAAGTAGTCCAATCATTTATCGATTACCACAAGAAAAAATAACTCACAAGTAGGTGGGGGCCTTTACCCCCATCGGTCCTTACCATTCGCAAAAAAAATCCGATAAAAATCGCGTTCTTCTTAACGGCACGTCTAGTTAACTCCACCGATGTCCTCCGTTGCCAAGATGAATAGGAGAGGCAGTGGTCGTGCCCGACGAGGGAGCGCGTTCACCCCGTTGTCACGCTTAACAGGGGTTGACATTTTGGAACGACACGAGCCCAACAATTTGGATAACGAGAGCACGTCGCCCCGTAGAATTAATTCACCATCAACACAGCAAATGTCTACAACGGTAACTCCGGATTCTAGTTCAGACCCAGAGGATGATTTTTTGCTGGATCGCAAGGTAGATAGTCGCAGGCTTGATCGAAGTGGAAAGTCGAAGAGCAGGAAATTTCTGTTCTCTTCGCCACTGGAGTCTCAAGTGAGGTTCGGCGAGTTGCCGAGACTGTCGCAGGACATATTAAGTCCTAATCAGCTGTTTGCCCAGCGAATATACCAAAAGACGGATACATCAAACGGGTTGAATCGTATGAAGAAAATCCACACGCGAAACATAACCGAGCATAAAGAGGATCCTACAATGGGTCAGCTAATAGACCAGCTCCTGGCGACGCCAATTAGCCTGAAAAACAAAAATCCTGCACACGACGACGACAACTTTCAGGTGATAACGAGTGATGAAGAAGTCAATGTTGACAGCCGAGAGTGTTCATCTGACTCATCACCGGCTGTTATTGAGTTATCGGACGACGAAGAAGCCCCTCCGCCGGCTTCATCCCCAAAATTTCAGGATAATACCGGCAAGATCCCGATTATTGACTGCAGAGAAGCTTTTCTAGACAATAAAGTCCTGAATTGCACTCCTGTCAGGCAGCGACCGCACTCGGAGATGAGGAGAATCCTAAATATACCAGACAGAGCTGATAAGACCGAGAGTGAGAATAACGACGACTGCATCATCGTCAAGGAATCGTCGAAGATGTTGAGCTCAGAACCCGCCAATATGAACGCATCTCTACTCGACGAGCCTGATCTGCCGGGTTTTAGCACTCCTGTTCAGCCATTTCGTCATCATATTCCTGGTGACAATGAACCGGACAACATCTCTAGGAAGACTAACTCGGAAACTATAGTTCGAGCGAGTGAGGTAATCTCTTCAGACTCTGAGACCAACAAAACAACACCTCCGAAGCAGTTTAAGCCGTCTACTGTCAATCTTTCTGCGGACAAGAAATATGCTGAGGAATACCTGTTGAAGAAGAGGACGAGAGGGAGAGATAGGGGGGTAGCTAAAGGAGTAGTGAAGAAGCTGAGGTTAAAGGAGGTGGTGGAGTCTGAGGGGAATCTGACGGAAACTGGGAAAATCTCGGGACTATCTAAAGTCAGGTCGACCGACGAGGAGACCATCAATGCTCTTAACGCCAAGAAGACAGCAGATGACAGAGAGAAGTGGGAAGAGGTCTTTCAGGAGCAGCCGGAGAGGCAGCTCAGCGGAGAACGGAAAACAAGGAGGAAAAAACCTGGACCCTATCGCCCTTCAACTGCCGATGAGACCAGCGGCAGTGATAAGCCAGCAGAGGACTCTGAGAGAAAGAACGATGAGATAATCCAGGAGGCGGAACGACAGTCCAGCGGTGAGAAGAAAAAACGGGGAAGGAAGCCCAAGGTCAAGCCCCGAAGTCCCACAATCTCCGAGTTATCTGAGGATAAACCAGAGGAGCCCCACCAGAATTTCGTTGCTCCAGACTTTATCATCAGTAATACCGTTGGTGGCTTCACTTTCAACACGATGTCTAAGAGTCAGGCTGAGGCGAGAGTTCCGAATGAGCCGATTGAAAAGAAAAAACGAGGACGGAAACCCGGCGTGAAGAACCGGCCCAAGTCCGTACGGGAGAAATACCTGAAGGATATTGAGAAAAAGCCGAAGAGGAAATACAAGATTAGGTCTAAGCTGAATCTGAATAATAATGAGCCCGCAGAGCCAGTCTGCTGCTTGGAGAAGACATGCTGTCACTTGGCTGGCTGCACTCATGGAAATAATCACAAGAAACCTGGAAAGCTTCCATCACTGCCAGACAATCCTGAATTTGTATTTGTCGAGCAGATATTTCAGAACGACATACAGAAGTTCAATGAGAATATGGTGGCGAGGAAGAATTCTGATGCGTCTGGCACTAATGATGAAAGCGGTGAGTGGGCAATGATTTAATGAACTTGACAAATATTTTACACGAATTATTCTCACTATTTCATGGACAAAAAATGCATTGCCCTATTCACTTTACCTTAAATTCCTCACTCACGTAAATATTTCATCTTTACATTTTTCAGGTGAGACCCAGCAGAGCGCAGTGATTCAATTTCCCCTGGATGTGGTTACAAATGGAGGACAATTGAATGGCAAAGAAGTTCTGGGCTTCAAAGTGGCCCTGCCACCTACACCGATGCCGACGAATAATATTCAAGAATTGGGCGATGTCCCAGAGGGCATGATGCCAAAAGTCAAGATCGTCCAGGACGAGCTGTTGCCGAAAGGGACCATCAACCACGTCCTCTCAAAGCGCTCGCCGCCACGTGAGAATTGCGGGATAAGATCGACAGTTCCCTCGAGAAGATGTCTCAATCCTTCCCTGGATAGCAGAACCCTGGACACTCAGATCTCCTCAGCCTTTTTCAATATCTGGCAGAGAATTCCAGAGATAGCTGTGCTCATGAAATCTCCATCGAAGAGTATTTTTGGGGACGAATCGTCGGATGAAGATGCGATGGACAGCGATCAGGCCCTCGAGGAGGTCATGAGACGCCCGGAGAGACGTAAATCGCATCTGTCGGACTCCATAAGCAATACTGACCTGAAAAATGGTCATAAATCAGCGGGACTGCTCAATGGGCTCTTCAGCGATCCCCATATCCTCTCCTCTTCGCAAAATCATCCTCAGAGCTACGAAAGAAAATCTCGGGTCTCTTCAAGGGCCGAGACTGAACAGCCAACAAAGGATAAAAAATCTGAGGACAAATTAAAGAATAAATCCAATAGGATTTCCCGCCTGACGAAGGAAAATCTGACGAGGATGAACAAGTCGACAAATGCTCAGGACGGTCTCGATGTTATGTCTCATATAATGAGACAAATGCAGATGCCAGGGAAGCCGGTCTTTCCTGGCGTGACTCCCCTGAGTCCTCGAGGTGAATTCACGAAATCCGCAGGAGACTCGAAGAAGAGCGAGAAGACAAGTCTCAAGGAAAATCGTAAGAGAGTGGCAGAGACGGGTTTGACTGAGCCGGAGACGAAGAAAATGATGGGGAAGAGTCACTGGAGTCTCAATGACGATGACGCGAGCTCTGGGATCTCCAGGGGGAGTCGTCCTTCGGCTTTCCCAAGCCAGAAGAGTCGATCTAGTTATCTGCTGGATAGTTTGGACAACAAAAGTCCCGCCAGGAAGACCGAGCTGGTTCAGGCCTGGCTATGCAAGGAGAGCGAGGAGTCCAAGGATGCTGAGGACTGCAAGTCTCTTGACAATTCACACTCTCCGCACTCGGCGAAAACGTATCTGAAGAGCCCCCACGAGCGGGGCGACCATCTTCAGATGGAGGATACTGTTGATACTGTTCTGGAGGTGTCCGGAGATCCTGAGGATAATCTCGTGGGAGAGAGTGATCTCAGCCCGGCCACTTTGTCCCCGAAGACTGCCTCGGGTTCATTGAGGGAGAGCTCTTCTGGGATTGGGACTGAGAAGGGGAAAGCCAACTCGTTCGAAAGAGATGGCGACAGCGATTGTCCGGGGATCGCGACGACGAAAGCCCTGGGGGCTAGCGATGATCAGGAGGAGGACGACGACGACGACGCTCTGTTCCTCGATGTCGAGGACGATGACTTGCTCATGGAGGAGGCTCTCGAGAAAACTGAGTGAGCTCTTTTTATTTTCAAGTAGAATAATTGTTGTTTTAATTTTTCTTTCACTGGAATGAATGGAGAAATATGCTCACATTTTCCATCCAATTTTCACACTCGACATCAACGGCATTCAATTGTGAATCCAATTAATTTTAATTGGATTGTCAATTTAACGATTTATGGACTGGTTATTCCCATTAGACTAATAAACTATTGAATTTTATGGGCCATAAATTTAATGGGCGCAACAATAATTTTTTACGGGCCTTGAACCAAATAAATAAATAAATAAATACATCTGAGATTAATCATTACCTTTTGCAGAGATAAAGAGCCTAAACTGAAGAATCCCCCGAGGAAGCCGTCGCCTCCGCGAGCAAAGACCCCTCCACCACCAGTAACAAATCCGAACGAATCTCCGAGGAGACGACCACCAATTCTGAAGCCTCCCCCTGCCCCCCGAAGAGCCCAATCCTTCCTAGCGACAGCTAGACCGGCTGACTGGGATGAGGATGAACTACGGGCGGGTGTATCGACCTCCGAACTGTACCAGATGTCGAACATCGACCGCTACATCAGTCAAAATCGTCGCGAATGCAATGACCAGTACTCGGCAGCTGACGATCCAGAGCCATACGCCCCCGGGGACGATGACGACATCTACGAGCCCGTTCCCATCCCCGCCGAGAAGATATTCTTCCCCAAAGATCCAAGACAGTTCTTCCGGGGCTTGTGCTACGCCTATCTGAAGAAGGGAAACTGCAGTCGATTGGACTGTCCCTTCGACAACAATAAATACACTTATCACCTTCAAAATCTCTCCAAAGCCCATCCCGCGGTGATTGAGGCAGTTCTCCTTCATGCCATCGGCGAGAGCTACTTCCACGCTCTTCTGGACATTTATCCAGAGGCGGTGAAGATACTGGGCCTTCAGCCTGTCCTCCGAGTGCTCGCGAGAATTCGCGCGGAGGCCGAGAAGCACAAGACAAAGACATTGGTGAACTACTCGGCTTACAAATTCTATCAGGAGTCCATGAAGCCCACCGTCGATGCCCTGTCTCTGAAGAACTACTCACCAGCGGCTATTATTGAGATACTGTCCAAGGGCTTTCTCCTCAGAGATGACGACGATATTAAGAAGTTGATGAGAGTCTTGATTGCCTCGAAGAAAATCCCAACTGGAAACCACTGGGACACCTTCAGGGATTTAATTAAACTACTGGAGTCAAGCCCACCTCAATTTCTCGTCAGTCTGATCCTCAATGACTGCATGAGGTTTGAGAAGCCTAGGGATTATCTGAAGGCGGTTTATGAGAATGTCATCAGGAGAATTCCCGAGCCCACACTTCGGGGCATCGATCGGGGGCTCTTGAGACCTTTCAGATGGCTCTCGGAACCCGGGTGGTCGGAGAGGGCTGAGGGGGAGGTCGTCAATGGCGGCAGTGGGACACCTGTACCTGATGGGGAACTGGATTTCGGTGAGAGACTGGGGGATAATCAGGTCGCTTCTCCAGATGGTAATTCCAATGCTGAGGAACTGGTGGAGGTGGGCAGGGATGGAAGCGCTCCTCAGCTGAGGAGGAAGAGCGTTAAAGACAGATTGGGACCCAGGGGGTTGCCAGTCAGGGCCAGAGTTGAGACGAGACAGGAACTTCTAGATTTGATCCCCATAGGTGAGGTAAATAAGTTTTCTCTCTGTTCGTGCCGATCTCTGCTCATGTTTGTATGGTTGTTTTTATTGGTGAGATATTTATGATACAATCCAACTTATGTACAGCGTTTAGAGATGGGTAAGGTCGTTTTGAAATTGTATTTAAATTTTTGAAATAAATTTACAATTGATGATACGTGACAAAATCATAATTGTATTGGGTTTAAAGTGATCTAATCTTCACAGTCCTTTTCGCGATTTCTGTAGTTATGAAATGTATTCAAATAATATTTACCCAACTCTGGTGGACGTGATAAAATTTTCATTAAAAATAAATCCTAGGTAGGATTGAATTGAATTGAATAAAGTGAATTGGATGAAAATTGTAATTGGAGTAATTTTGACAGATCGGATTGGCAGGCCAACATCGCTGTACAGGGAAGTCCTCTGGCATCTCCACGTCGACCTCACGATTATTCGATTGAGCCTGAAGTACCGAGCCTACGAGCGCACAATTGAGACCCTCAATGGTGCCAAAAATCGTGTTTCGACGGGGATTCAACCGTTCGCTAAAGGATTCTATCACATCCTGTGCCAGGAAATAATAGCTTCAGCTGATCATTTGGAGGCGATTCTTAAACGTTCAGGTAATCAATTTATTGTGCAGGCGGATAACGGACGTTATCGAATCAACAGCCGCACCTAAGTAACGCCAATAAAAGAAATGATCAAAGATATTCAACAACAAGTGTTTACCAGTAATTAATATCTATCTTTAATAAAGAATATATATTTCTTTGAGTTTCTCGAGTCTGTCCGAATACCGAACTCTTCACATTATCAAGTGGAGTTTTTTTCTTATTTTACCTGCGTAGGAGAACATTTTGTGTAGGACTTGTCGATTAAGTTTTGTTCTTTTTTTTTGATAATCATTTGCAATTCAAAGAATTCAGTGCCATGAGTGATGTATTTTTTTCAACATATTTGATATGTGCCTTTAAGATTTTTGAGCTTAACCAGGAGATAAATAGAATTTTATTTTAAAAAACAATAATCAAACCAAAGTGGTCAAAGACCACACTTAACACATCGTCAGTGACGATTGATAAAACGCACGTAAAAAGTATGTGTATTTTTTACGGGAATACCCAGAGTATATTTAGAAAGAAAAAAAAATGTATGTTAACGGGCGAATAAACTTTATCTCAATATATTTGTTTGTTTACTCTTTTGTTTTTTAAGACCTTTCTCACATTCTGATTTCTCTCGTTTTTTTTTTCTTTTTTTTCCCCGTCTTTTTCCAGTTCAGACACGGAGTATCAATGTTCTTCCTCTATTGTTCCAAGTAGGAATGCACTTGTTGACCAAATTAACTGATGATGGAGTGTGGATTGTTGCTTATCGTTTGTTGAGAATCTTGTGGAGATTGTGTGGGATCCGCTTCGGAACATTATTTTTTAGTTCCTGAAATTTTCATTGGCAATCGACGACCGTTGAAGGCACTCGCTCTGTTGAATCGTGAGTGTTAATGAATTGTTGAAGAGTAGGGGAGGCTAGTGAAAGAGACTGGGGAAAGTGTAATCAAGAGATAGTGAGGAGACAGCAGAATAATAGTCTAATAATCTTGGAATTATGTTTTTTTCAAAGATCAATTTTTTTTCAGTGTTCAGTGGATGCAATTAATTTAGTACTCACATTACACTTTGATATCACAGTTTAATCCAGCTCCCATAACCATTTCTCATTACACACTTTATTCTCAACAGTAATGATAAGAAAATCAGTGAGAGACTGAGGAGAGCCAATGCAGAGGAAGTTTCACAATTCGTAAGACAATTAGTACTCCATAAAAATAGAAAAGAGAACCGATAACAATGATAAATGTAAGTAATACTTGTGTCGCGTCTATTGCAATTGAGATGAAAAAGCACGTCCTGTCGTCATTTAATTACAATCAATATCCTTATCATTATGATTAATTAATTGAGTGGCAAAATTATATTGTTGATGATCTCTCTGATCGATCCAAGTCTCACTCGAACTCGGGAATATCGTCGAAGGAATAACCAGGAACTTTGCTGTACGCCATTAGGGCTACGCGCACGTGATAGGCACCTGGGATGAACATTAAGGCCCCCAAAATTATCATCGGCCACATACGATCCTTGTACTGCAATTTTAATAAATAATATCAACACCCAGTGGATAGCCTTGTGTATAACGGCTCAGTCTGAAAACCTGCGCACCGTGACTTACAGCCCGAGCACCGACGATTCATTCGCCTTTTTTTTCCAAGTAATATTACTCGTTCAAATAATCAATAATATCAATTGATGACTGACAAAAATTAAAAAGTATAATTTTTTTTTTAGAATGAAAAGATAAAATGAGAGAAAAAAACTTGGAATATTCTTGAGCCAGTATTAAGTTGATAAAATGAAATTACTGATTAAAACGTTTTTATTTATTTCTGTTAATATTTTGCTGTAGCCTCACCTTAGAATCAATGTGCCCACTGACAATCAGGCTGCCTATGATGAGCATAACTGTGCCTGCAACAAACAGAAGAGCCGCCAAAGCAATTGCCTTCCATGGAATCTTTACTGGAGGAGTAACAAACTGGAATTAAAAAAATCGACAATTACTGGAGGACTAAAAGGCCTTCAGGGCATTTGCACAAGATGTTCCAGTGCAACAGTTTATTTACACAAAAATCAGCTGGTGTATTTTCACTTCTTGAACTGAGACAATGAAAGAAAATGGACTTATTGAATTATTTGGTTACGATAGACCCTTGGAGAGTAATGGAAACACTTGAGTTACATTGTTGTTGTCAGGTTGTGTAATGAAAATATTTACCTGGGAATCAACGAAACCATTATCGGTTTCGGTCAACTGCGTGTAATCCACGTTGTCGAATTGTCTTTCAGTTCGGGCCTGCACGTTTTTCCTTCTTGACATACTCAGCCTGTAAATCGAGTCTGCAACAAATGAAATAAAAATCCTAATTAACTCCCCCAGATCTATCAAAGCACACTGTCGGAAAAAAAAATTGTGCTGGAAAAATTAATCCTCCGAAATAAATACATTTTATCTAGACATTACTCGAGTGACAGCCGGGTGTGTTATGTGTATAATAACCGATTGAAAGCATTAAAAAAAACGAGAGCATTGGAGTACGAAAATAGAACTCGCCTTGCGCAGTGAAATAGCAGTTCAATAATAAAAATTTTCCACTTATTGCTGGCCAGTATTTTTCAATTCACCATCCAAGATTGAAGGATGATCAGCTGGAATGTTGAGGCACTTGTCAGAATGTAGAGATAATTGTTTACTCGGTTATGTAATTACTGGGAGACCTGCACCTCATGACAATGCAGACAACGACACTCAAGCAAAATCGATTGCTCTAGTTTCGCGTTGAAAACAGCAATCATACTCGCCGGGAGAGCAAACTCCACGGGATTGCCAGGTCGAGTGTCAATATGACAAGCACATCATCTGATCTTGGCGTCAACTAACCACTTTCAGAGCCAAAATTACCCCCTCAGGCCCGCCGGAGTATTCGAGACCTCTAGAATCTGTTTTATCCACACGGAACTCTTCATGATAGATGGCGGACGAGTTACGAAAGTCGTCGGTAACGGAGTTCAACAAATGCGGGAAAATTCTTTTTTTTTTCTAGCAATTAAAATTCTTTCAACGAGAAAAAAAACACCAGGTCTACGTCGCATGATCTCTGCTGATAAAAATCATATGATCAATCTCTCTCGAATTAATAATTTCTACAGGCACTTGAAACCTTGAAAAATATCCTGCATTAATCAATAAAACAATGTTTAACTAATTTTCACGCGACAGGAATGAAATAGAAATTCAATCCTCGGGGATGGGCTAATGTAAACTAGCCTCCCTAATTATTTCTCTGATTGACTGAGATTGTCTGAGACTTTCTCACGGACAACTGGAGGCAAAACCCCCCTTTTGGCATGTCTTAGACAGGAATTTTTGCGATTTAGTCACCGAAAACCAGAGAAGCTGAATTTTACGAGATCTAATCGTCAGACAATTTTTGGAAGTGTCAAGAAAAAAAAAATAATGGACGAAAATGAATTTATTTTTTCCTGTGTTGGAAGTGGTGTCTCGTTACCTGTGTTGAACCACCTCTTCCACATCTCCACGCAACGTCAACCCAACACGACAGGGTAATTCAATCCCAGCGTCGTTCACGTCACTATTGAATTAATCTTATTATTCCTGCACACGGCAACATTTGGCAACATTAAAATACTTTCGATGCACAGAATCACGTGACGTGTCGATCGCCAGTGGCCAATGGCGTCAGTAATTGGAGGCGAATTCATGTGGACACATGACAAATCAGTGGGAGAATCCGATAAATTGGAATGAGATGAGTGAATTTCGCGTGAGTACTCGATGCAAACATCATCGGAACGTCTGGGGCTGGGCCCGTGCAAGGAGAGTTGCGTGTGCACCCTCGGATCGATCCTCGGGTGATGCTGTTCTCCTTCTCACTCACTCGAGGTGATTATTCTCCCCCTCGCGGCGACCCCAGAGGGGCGAGTGCGGGGATGAAGGAGTGGAGCCAGCCCCCAAGACTCCCCAATTTTTTTTTTACCCCACAAGAATTAACGATCTCCAAATTTTTTACGAATGCATTCTCCACTCTCGCAATTGTGTCATCAATTCTGGGGCGGCGGGGGGGGGGGGGGGGGGGCCACAAGGGGGGCCCCGCAATTTTTTTCTCCTATGTTTTTTGGAGGGAAAGGGTGGGAAAATAGAA